>OY757931.1:82491271-82786271 GCA_963585895.1 Sepioteuthis lessoniana | reverse complement strand
CATTGCTGGTAGAATGAAACGGATGCAAGTAAATATCAAAGGACATCTACCATAACATGTTTTATCTTGCAAATCAAATACACTCATCTTGTGTCAGAGAAGACTGAAGTAAACATAGGAAGAATATATATATATATATATATATATATATATATATATATATATAAAACAGCACCTGTGATATACCAATGATTAGCACACTAGACTTGCAATTATCTTAAATCCAGTCTTGACCAATTAGTCATTCTATACAGGCACATACCAACATACATATGTATATTTGACATGTTTCTGTTTTTTTTATATCTAAGTTTGTTTATTATGACTTCTTACCTCTCTTATTACCCATATTCATCTTTCTTACTCTATTCATATCTAATAACACACACACACGGGACGAAACGCAATGACATTGTGGCAAATGTACTCGATCATTATGTTAGTTTGAATGCCACTTTTGCACTTTCTGACTAATATCAATGGGAAAGGTATGAACTCCTTATCCACCAGTAATAGGTTAAATAGTACCAATACAGCTCCACAACAAGGATGGTTTTGGGATTAAATAACCCACAAAGGTTGATAGCCATTAAACAAAGAAACCAAACCAAGCACACACACACACACACACACACACACACACACGCACACAGACACACACACATACACATACACACACACACACACACATATATATATATATATATATAAAGCTAGAGAGCCCAATCAACCCCAATGGTTTACCCAGAGATGTGGTTTGGATCTACCTATCTATATTGTGTGTCTGTGTATGCATGTAAGTATGTATATCAAGTACGTGCTTATAAATATTCATGGGTATATCATATATATAAGAATATAAATATATGTGCACACACACACACACACACACACGCACACACACATATATATATATATATATATATATTCAGCCATACAAATATGTATATATATGAAGAGTTCTGATTAAATGAAACAGTCTGTCTGTGGATGATAATATATACGCTCCCCATGGGGGTTAAGCACTCTGCCGAAGGAATTTTCGGCCACCGCTCGCATAATGCAAATCTCTTTGAAAGAACTGAGCCCTCTGGTAGCCAATAGAGTACAAAAATGTAAACAAACGGACGCTGCGGCTGCTGTTGCAACATAAAGACCTCATAATTCCCTTAGTCAACGTGGTACGCTTGTTGGCCGAGTGGTCAGATGCTAAGTCTAACTTAAAGTTGGATGGGTTTCGATACCGGCTTCAAGTGTCCTACGTGTCTAGCCACACTGAAGAGTTCTGATAGAATGAAACAGTCTGTCTGTGGATGACAATATATATATATATATATATATATGCATATATATATGTGTATGTGTGTATGTGTATTTATTTAACAACCCCACAGCACGAGCAGGATGTGACACAAGGTTAATTTTTCGAATGGTGTTTAACAGGTTTGAATTCAGAGTTTTCCTTCTCCTAGACTGGTGGCTATACAAAGGTTAAAGAGCTCAGTCTACCCTACCATTTATCCATAAATGGAGGGAAAGTAGTTGGGTGAATACTTTTCACACTGGTATTAATGCTATGGGAAATGCAAATAGCCGCTTCTGGTATTTGAACTTATGTCACCATGTTCATACTCTACATCAATACCTTTACACACCTAACACCTCGCATATGTGTGTGTGTATGTACGTGTATGTCTGCGTGTGTGTATATATGTATGCGGTTGTCTATGTGTGTATATGTATATGTATAGGCGTATATATATATGTGTATGTATATGTCTGTGTATGTATATCTGTATGTTTTTGTCTGTGTCTCTCTATGTGCATGTGTGTGTATATATGTATGTCAGTGTCTGTATGTATGTATATAAGTATGCGTCTGTTTGTGTGTATGTGTATAAGTATGTCTTTGTGTGTGCGTGTATATGTATGTGTGTGTCTGTGTGTATATGTATGTGTGCCTATATAAATACATTTAGACTATTTTTTGTTAAAATTGATTGAAAGAATATTTCCTATCATCAATGTGTTTTCGCTTTGAAATTGTTCATATATATATATATATATATATAGTTACTCCCAGCTGAATTTTTAATGTGATGAGTTTTAACGATCATGTATGACTATAAATCTTATGACTAAATTAACTCATTACAACAGAGAAAGAGAGAGAGAGAGAGAGTAAGAGAGAAAGAAAAAGAGAGTGGCTGATTGTAGAAAGAAAGAGGGACCAGGAAATGAATTGTTCTAGTTTCATTTATTTGTTTAATGACATATCAAGTCCTTATGGGCTATTTATAGTACCACTGAATTTTTTCTTTGGCCTCTAATTATTTGTTTGCACATAGTTAAATTCCATTATATTCCATTTCTATATAACACAAGTAATATGCATACAGTCATACAGTTTAAAGTGTTTCTAAAACTAATAATTCATAAACACTTATGATTTCAACGATTGGCCCAGCGGTTAGAGTGTTCGCCAATGGCCCGGGAGACCTGGGTTCAATCCCAGGTCGAGTCATACCAAAGACTTTAAAAATGGTACTTGATACCACCTTGCTTAACACTCAGCATTATAAGGTACGGTTCAAGGGTAAAGTGGAGCAATCCTGGGAATGGAGTAGCGCCCTTCCCTACACCTTGGTGTAGTAGCTATCGAAAAGGGAGCCTTCGGGTCACTCTCGACTATGGTCGCTAACTTTTACTCTTACTTATTCCTAATAAATAATCATTTATTTGCACACAGTTATATGGTTTCAAGTAACTAATAATAATCTTTAATTAACAATTGCAAATTAAAATATCTATTTTTAATATAATCAATGTGTGCACAGGTATGTGGTTTGAAGTATTCTAATCAAATACAAATAATTTTCAAAGAGAATTTTTTCATCCATAGATGGGACCCGAACAGGTACTACCAATCCAGATCAGATTGAATCTGGGAGTAATAACAATAAAGGAGTACTCCACACTCTCCAAGAACTCCTGTACTGGAGCCTCACTACTGGAATACTCTTTGCATTCATATAGACATGTACTAATATATATATATATATATATATATATATGTATGTATATGTCATTCAATAAATAAAGTGAAATTTACCAAAAGAGTTGGCCATAAAAAGCACTGTTTACAGCTGCACATTTGTTAAAGAAATCAATTGTGATGAGTCCTTTTATGTCCCTGAAGACTATCAGCATGACCTTCTTTACTGACAGCTGCACCTGGAACTCTTTCTTTACCGGAGAGTCAGTGTGTTTCTACTTCACAGACTGCAATTTTAACACAGGTTCATAGTGGTAAACCCATGTTTAGACCATTTGTAAAGATTTTTTTTAACTAAAACATATTGCTCTGTACATATTACACATTCTTCAGTAAGTTTGACATGATTTGTACTTCTCCATCACCCAAAAGAATTTGATGATTGAATTCTGTTCAAGCCTAGAACAGTCTGTTTGTTTTGGCATCCCTTTTGAATAGCCTCAAAAGTAATATTTTGTGGGGATTGAAATAATTTTTGCTATAAACCAAATGCAGAGTTTATAAAAAGAATCCGAAAAATAGATTAATTTGCTTTTTTCACAAATATTCCCTTCATTTACTAAATGACCCTCACACACACACACACACACACATATATATATATACATATATATATATATATATATATATATATATATATATATATATATATATATATATATATATGCATATTTATTTATCAAATGATCTTTGTATTAACAATATGGCCAAATGATTTAACATAAGGCAAAAACTAATAAAATGTTCATTTCTATTTATTTGCCAGGTTAGTGATACTTGTTATCCAATATTCACACTGAAGTGAAATTTTTTTAATATAGACCTCCAACTTGACAATAAGAATCCCAATTAATCACTCATCTAGTTGGGACATATTCATAAAACAGAAAAAGATCCCCAGTATGACAGAGAGACATTTTAAAAATGTTGAACTCTGCAAAGACCAAAGACATGACCTTCAAGATCAGTAATTACTTTTAAAAAAGTAAAAGATAAAATAGAATACTTTGCAAAAAATAAAATTGCTTTAAAATCTAAACTATATATTTCAGATATTTTTCTTTTGCACATCTCATTAAGTAAGATAAGATGAAATTTTAGAAAGTCTGATTGATTAATGATAGAAAATTATTGAATCAAAGATGTCAAAAACTGATAAAAATTATAAAAATATTATCTCATTTGTCAACTGATTCTGTCCATTGGGCTATTCAAATTGACCTTAGTTCATTGACTGACTGGATTAATCGACTATTTTCAGTAAATTCTGTCATAAACCAATACTTTTAGAGATACAGACCAGCTTTTCAAACACTCTGCAAAAGTAGAAGACTCTGAAAATAAAATACATCTTCCTAATTAATCTTATATGAAAATTCTGATTGTTAAGTGATCATGGCTGTTAGACAACCAATTTTGTCTGAGCCTTTTGGTTAAGATTAAAGAGTGTTATCTGTTTATCTTTTCTTGTTTTTTTTGTGTTTTATTGTCTTGGACAGGATATGGCAACAAAAAATTAAAGAAAAGAAAAGACTAAACTTCATAACATGGCTGAAGGAAAGTGGGGCAATTTTTTTTTTTTTATTTAGCTCATTTAGCTCATCTATTTGTCAACTGACCGTGTACCTTATAGTATAAGTGATGGTGTTGTTATTACTGTTTGTCAACACAAAAAAAAACTTTCTGGAAGTACCTTACACTTTACTTTGAATAATTCAGAGGAATATTTAAAAAAAAGATATTCAATTTTCAAACTCAATGTTTCTTGAACTGTGAAAGAATGACTTTCTTCAAGAAAATTTTAGAATGAGAATCTTCTATATTGTAAACTAGCTGAAGTACACCTCTCTGCTGGATAAAAATTAAAGACTGACTTTATCTGCTTATTTTACAATCTTTGCAGTTAATCAAAAGTTCACTGAAAGTTCATCTCTGAAATATTACAAACTGTAATTTTACTACAAATGATTAATTCACATAAAAGAAAAAATATATAAATGATCTTTTTATAATTTCAAACCAATTTAATTTCATTTTTATCTAAATTGTTATTCCACATTAAGCAAACAATTCTATACAATTATTTTATACCTTCAGGAGGAAGAATTGCTAAGAAACCTAATTAGTCATGTTTAATTAAATGTAAATAATTATTTCAGTTAGACAATATTTTTTTTTTTTAAAGATTCTTTATAATTAGATACATCTTGCAGCAATATAGCTTCTCAATGATCATTGTTGATTGTTAGAAACTCCCTCTTGATGAGAGCATCCTTTTTCTTACATTAAACCCATCCCTTTAGTTCAATAACTATGCATATCAAATTTGGTAGCCCTAAATTAAACGATTTGGCCAGATATAGAGAAGAGAAAAACAAACTCTTTACAATCATCAATATACATAGGATAAATTAGGATAAGAATCTTTCATATTATGATTGGCATATGGAGCATGAGTTTATAGGAAATAGGATGATAGAAATCTTCAGTACTGGTAGGATATTGATTTCAAATAAAAGAAGATATTCACAGTAACCCTCTTGACAAGAGAAAAAAAAATCATGGCTTTCTATGCAGTATGTTGCGTCGTCACTAAACCACATTATACTGGCAGGAATTTTAAATGACAACATTTTTTGTCGGACCAAAAGATAAAAACAATGGTTTAGATAAGTTTGATGGATTTTAAATAGCAAAAGAATAGAGGAATAAGTCCTGATTAATGGTTTGGTTTCTTTATTTAATGGAATATCAACCTTCATGGGTTATTTAATGTCAAAGATATCCTTGTGGAAAGACAGTAATGGTAATATTTGACCCATAGCAGGAAGAAAAGAGAGTTTATATTTCTCTCCAGAGTATTAAGCTGAAGGTGAACATTATAGTATAACTGGAGTTTAAATTCACTTTCAATGATGTTACAGTCCAGCAAGGTTTTATAAGAAGTTGTAGTGTGTTGCCATAACAAAAATGTTCAATTATAGCTCATCATTCTGAGGTTAAGAACTTTTTGAATGACCCTCATATATCTATGTGTGTGTGTGCGTGTGTGTGTGTGTGTGCATGTGTGTGTGTGTGGTATAATGTTTACTGTCATAGGAAATGGACATGGTGATCAAGTTGAAATCCTATTTGCATTTCAAATAACACTAATATCTTTGGGAAAAGTTATAAATCCAACTATTCTCCCTCCAGCAATGTAGTAAATAGTAGGGCAAACTGGGCTCTTTAACCTTGGGATGGCAACCAGTCTAGGAGAAGGAAAACTCTGAATTCAAACCTGCAAAACTCCACTCAAAAGATTTGTCACATCTTGCTTATCTAGAGGGGTTGGTAAATACATCAACATGTATGTGTGTGTGTGTGAGTACATGAGAGTGTATGTGTATACATATATATGTATGTGTGCATATGTGTGTGTGTGTGTGCATGAGAGTGTATGTGTATGCATATACATATATATATATGTGTGTGTGTGTGTGTGTGTGTGTGTGTGTACACATTTATATGTATGTGTGTGTGTGTATTAGGTTGCTCAAAAAGTGCTTCTGGTATATCACCCAGAACCTTCAACTATATGGTCAAGTGTTTAGTGACTAAATTGTCTTCCCTACGAGAATTACCTGCCAAGGAGGGTAGCCAGAACCCCAGTACGATGAAAGAGAAAACTTGTCAAAGGTTGGTGGAACTCTCCTGTAGGGCCAACAGTTATATAGTATCCATGTGCCATTAAAGACCAAAAACTCACTGCAACTGATTGTCCACTTGTGATCCTAGACCATATCTTGATGCTGGATCCAGGTGTGGATATCAAAAGGGCAGGGGTCAAGACTTCTGCAATACTCCACACTTTGCTGCTGGATCCAGGTGTGGATGTTGAAATAGTGGGGTCAAGACTTCTGCAATACTCCACACTTTGCTGCTGGATCCAGGTGTGGATGTTGAAATGGTGGGGTCAAAGCTTCTGCAACACTCCACACTTTGCTGCTGGATCCAGGTGTGGATGTTGAAATGGTGGGGTCAAAGCTTCTGCAACACTCCACACTTTGCTGCTGGACCCAGGTGTGGATGTTGAAATGGTGGGGGTCAAGGCTTCTGCAAAACTCTACTCACCTAGATCCACTAATATACATGTGCTTACTGTGGAACTGACATCATCTTCTGGGATATATATATATATATATATATATATATATATATATATATATATATATATATATATATAAAGGTGTATTTGTACATACATGGGAAATGGATACTTATATTACATTTGTGAGGAATAGTAAATTTTTGTGCTTTAATCTATTTTAATTAATACTAATTCATATAAGATATTAAGCCATTAATTTAAAAAACAAACATTAAAAAAAAATTAATTTCTAAGTTAAATTTGGCAAAATCACAATTCTGAAATAAGGAAATGTAAGGAGCTTGGAAATATAGAAAGAAAAAATCTATAATTGTGAACTCATAAAACACCTAGAAATCCATACATATGCACTTGGTGTATGAGTTGCAGATTAGAATATCAAGATGCTTAAAAGTGACAACAACAACAACAACAACAAGCACATGGCTGAAACATCAAAGGGAAATTGCCCTCTTGATCGGCAGTTGGATTATTTCAATCAATTTGTCTATTCTTATTTGGATAATTATTTCTATCAACAAAGAATTTTGTGAAGTAATTTTCTATCCTCTCAGTCCAGTGTCAAATTGTGTGGAATGTTTCCTATAAGAAAAATGGTTCAATATAACAGAACAATACAAATTGTAAAATTCCATTTATTATTTTGATTTCATATTTTAGATAAAAATAATAGATTATTATTCTAACCAATTTTGTCTATTTTTACTATGGTTTAACAAAGGATCATCAATATGAAGCAACAAAAATAGATCAAGTAACTACCAATGGCTTGCAAGACATTCAGCTATGATATGAGTTTTTGAACTATTCTGTTCTGAATTTCTCATTTGTAGATACATCTGTTTATTAATATATTTACCTATCAAAACTTGAAAAAAAACTTGGTGAAGGATAGATAGATGGATAGATAGATATGAAGACTGGAATATAGATATGAAAATTGAAAGATAGATAGATAGATAGATAGATGGATATAAAGACTGGAATATAGATATGACAGTTGAAAGATAGATAGATAGATAGATGGATATGAAGACTGGAATATAGATATGACAATTGAAAGATAGATAGATATATAGATGGATATGAAGACTGGAATATAGATATGAAATTGATAGATAGATAGATAGATAGATAGATAGATTCAAACTTCTGCTTAAGTTTCAGACATGAGAAAGTATAGCAAAAGGATAACTGATAAAATTATAGAAAGCAGAATGAGAGCAATCTCCTCACTCTAATAATAATTGTCTCAATTTACAAAGAATTTTACGAAATACTTTCTTTATCCTGATAATAAGATCAGCTTCATATTCTGTTCATATGAGGAACAGGGTTTCTAGCGCTTTGTATTGTTTGAAATTTACAAACCTCATTCCACATAGAAATATGATGTACCTTTTAGAAGCAGATAGTAATCTTGATATATTCCCAGAAGAATATTTTAACTCAATCAACAAGGAAAAACAGGAAGACGATTTTTTAAATCATCTGCCATGTTCTTTTTATTTATAAAGTGAGTAATGAAAACTTAGGGCTGATAATCAAAACCTAATCAAAATGTGGGATTTGGGGCAGATAACTCTGATCCAACAATTTAATTATCTGTAGATCTAACAAGTATTGACTAGAGTGATAATTTCAACAAGTATACGTTGTCAGACTTTGATTACAAAGCCCGTTACAAAAGTTGTATTGACATCATTGAATTTTTATATTTTAGTTAGTTAAGGTGCCGAGAAAAAAAGGCACATCTACAGTAAGGGAAAATCTAATCAAGACTGATTTCATTTTATCCCTTCCTTCACTTCTCATCTTCTTTTCTTCCTCCTCTCCTTCCTTCATTGCTTCCTTCACCTTTTTCTTCATTCCTTCCTTCACTTCCCCCTTCAATTCTACTTTCATCACTTCTTTACTCCTCCTTTCATCCCTTCCTTCATTTCTTCCATCCATCCTTCTTTCATATCTTCCAACATCTTTTTTTCATTCTATTGTTCACTTCTCCATTCCGCACTTCTTTAGTCTCTCACTTCATCCCTTCCTTCAGTTCTCCCTTTATCCCTTTCCTTCATCCATTTTTTCATGCCTTCCTCTATCGATTCCTTTACTCCTTCTTTCATCTCTTCTTTCCATCCTTTCTTCCTTCCCTCGATCCTTCATCTCTTCCATCTTTCTTTCCCTCCTCTCTTCATCCCTTCTCTCACTTCTCCCTTCCACTCCTTCTTCCATCCATTCCTTTACACCCCTCTTTACCCCTTCTTTTATCCCTCTCTACTACTCTTCCTTTATCCTTTCCTTCATCCTTTCCTTCATTCCTCTCTTCCTTCATCCCTTTCTTTCATCTCTTCTTTCACCCCTTCCTTCATCCATTCCTTTACACCCCTCTTTACCCCTTCTTTTATCCCTCTCAACAACTCTTCCTTTATCCTTTCCTTCATCCTTTCCTTCATTCCTCTCTTCCTTCATCCCTTTCTTTCATCTCTTCTTTCACCCCTTCCTTCATCCATTCCTTTACACCCCTCTTTACCCCTTCTTTTATCCCTATCTACTACTCTTCCTTTATCCTTTCCTTCATCCTTTCCTTCATTCCTCTCTTCCTTCATCCCTTTCTTTCATCTCTTCTTTCACCCCTTCCTTCATCCATTCCTTTACACCCTCTTTACCCCTTCTTTTATCCCTCTCTACAACTCTTCCTTTATCCTTTCCTTCATCCTTTCCTTCATTCCTCTCTTCCTTCATCCCTTTCTTTCATCTCTTCTTTCACCCCTTCCTTCATCCATTCCTTTACACCCTCTTTACCCCTTCTTTTATCCCTATCTACAACTCTTCCTTCATCTCCTCATAATTCATTAAAGTCAAACTGGATATACTTTGAAACCATAGATGTTTTATTTACAATATTCATAAAAGTTTGAGTAAGTTTGAATTCAGTTCTATAAATGTGTTTTGAATTCTTTAGTTGTTGTCATATTGATGTTACCTGACTTGATTAAAATGGATGGCAGCTTGTAGTGTAATAGTTATTGTCATAGGAAATTGATATGATGATCTGAGTTCAAATCCTGCCGGAGATTGTTTGCTTTTCCTATCGAGCTAATACCTTTGAGAAAGGTATGCATCCAACAATTCTCTAGTGATGTGTAAAGGGATACAGTAGACAGGGATTTATAGCATTGGAATGGAAACTGCTCAAGTCAAAAGGAAACTCTGAATTAAAACCTGTTGAACTTGGTTTCAAAATTGGTCTTGTGTCATATCCTGCTCATATTGAGGGGTTGAGGTACGCTGATACATGAATAAAACTCGGAGTTAAATGTTACATGTGTTGTTGAGAGAGACAGTAAAATTAAATATTGAAGTTGAAAAGTAGCATTCAACCTTTTGACACAGGTGTATATGTAAGTGTCTTAGATTTGTGTTGCAATGAAACAGATGCTGGTGAACTGTTTTCTTTTCCATTTACTTATGCCAAAAATAGGTTCCAAGCGAAAAATCTTTTTGATGTTTAAGTGGACATCTGATTGATCAAAAAGTATGATTAAAACTTGAACTTATTTTTGCCAGGTATAAGGTAGGCTCTGTTTGAAGCTGGTCAAGTCATATTTAAGATCTGGTTCATTTATTTTTATCGTTTAGAAATAAGCAATATCAAAGTCTACTCTAGATTCTTGTAAGTTCAGTGTAATAAAACAATGAAAATCTAAAAGGACTTAATGGTGAAAAAGAAATAAATTTAGTATTAAATGTGTTGTACAATATATATTCACATAGAAAGATGAAATTTTGAAAATCATTTTTAAGAAAAATTACCATCAACTCATTCAGTGTTAGTTTTAATTTCTAACAGAATGAAAAGTTCATGAAACAAACTTTTGGTTTACAAAACTAATCTCATAAAATAATGATTTCATGATCATAAATCAGATGGTGATCAATTGATGTGATTGACTTTCATACAAATATTGATAGTCTTGCAAACAGAGCATTTGAAAAAAGTTCAACTTTCTATATTTTGGCTTAACCATTAGGAAATCTCAAATGCTACATTAAAATTGGTTTGATTTGATAATTCTAATAAAATCTAATGAAGACGTGAATTGTTTTTTTCTAAATCTTTTTGCCACACTGTGTCAAATAATCCGAGTTGTATGAGTCACATAAGTTATTAACACAGGGAATTATCAGACTTTTTTAAAGTTCAGTTTTATAAACAATAAATGATGTATGGACTTTTGACAAGAACCTCTTGCTTATTTCATGAGAGTGGAGTTAAATGCGATCAAGCAATCATAAAAAATGCAAAACAGCAAATTGGAAGAGCAGCAGGTGGGTTATTGATTGGTGGTCATAATAAATTACAGGTGCACTGGTCAATCGCTACTTTACTTGATTGACTTTATTTGTTTTGTATTCTGACTGGCTAAAAATATGGGAAACTTTTAAAAATAATAATGAACAGGATTAGAAGATCAATAACAAAATAAAAGAAGAGAACTGAAATTTGAATTTAACTTTATAATCTCACATCAATATTTGTTGCTAATTAAGTGGGTTTTATTTTTAGGTTATGAATGATTATAAATGAACTGTACAATTATTCTTTGTGTTTTCAAACAGGCATTTAGTCTCTAGTATTTAATAAAGAATAAAGTGAACTTCTGTAAAAATCTGATATATATATATATATATATATATATATATATATATATATATATATATATATATATATATGTATATAGTTTGAAGTAAGTCAGCCAACTGTAATTGAGCATGACCTGAAGGCTCCATTTTCAATAGCTACTACACCAAAGTGTCATGGAGGGCATTACTCCTTTCCCTGGATTGCTTTACTTAACCTTGATCAATACCTTATAATGCTGTGTTAAGCAATCAGTACTATTTTTTGAGTCTTTGCTATGCCTTGACATGGGTCGGAACCATATATATATATATATATATATATAGGTATCAGACAATGACTGATGTTTGTACAGCAGCATTGCTTCCAACATGATGACTTTGGGTTCAGGCATGGTTTCGGGGACGAAGATTCATTACCACTAACCCAGAGTGCCCCAGCTATAATTCATGATACCACCAAACTTTGTTGGATTGATGTCACTCAGTGAGATTGCCATATCCATGCTGATGCAGTTAAAGCCTTACCTTTTTTTATGTATTTCTGCTTGTCTGATAGAGAAAGTCGAAAATTACTCAAGAATACGGAAGTTGAGTTGGTATGAAACCTCAGCATCTGACCTCGATAGGAAATACATTGGTTATACAGCCATTTCTGACACATTGTTCTTGCTGATACTCCTATTTTTCCAACTTAAGCTGATGTACCCAGTCGAAATTTTCTTCAAAAGTTATTGTTTATTCAATGACTAAATTTTTAAAAATTAAACTGGCCAAATGACAATATTTGGACACTGCATCATTAACACTATTTCTGTTAGAAATACGAAATGATGTTCTAAATCAGTTGTGATGTGCCGATCCATGCAACCATTGAGCAATGATGATCTGTGCTTATTGTTACGCAAAAATTTCGAAATATTTCCTTTTTTAATGAAATGAATCACTCTGTTGGTGATATTATTTAGAGCTTTATTGACAGTCTCACAACATGTTCTCACAGCCTCAGCAAAAATCTTGAGGACTTTGTCATGTAGCTTTTTAGAACATACTGGCATCCAGTGAGAATATCTTTGAGGCTGGCAGTTTTCCCTCATGCTCTGCATTGGTTGGCTGTAGTTAACCACCAAGCATGAAGGTTGACTGGTGTTGGTAAAATGTCGTAGACTGCCTTTATAAGGAAACTCAATTTTTGAAGTTCCATGTGCTTAAGGTCACCCCATGTGACAGCTCTGTCTTTTGCACTCTCCTACTTGGTCTATGAACCCTGTTTCCTTTGTCCTACCCCTGTAGCAATACGTGTGACTTCCTCTAGATGAATTTCTTCCAAAACTATTTTTCTTTTGCTTTTTGTGGATTCCTTGGACCGCAAACATTGTGGATGAAGACCTACGCCTGCTTTTCCATTTGCCGCAGTGCCAATTATTTCTCATCTTAGGGGTAGATTCTGCATTCTCTACATCTATTTTCGCCTTCCATTTCCGACCAGTTATTATAGAAGGCTGGTGTTCTTCACTAGAGTGTCGCGAGAGTCATGCAGCATCTGGAAAAGTCACTCTTTACCTAATTTAAATTCCTCAACAAGTGACAACATAGGAAGTTTTTGCTTCATTGATGAACTGTATAGAACCACATTTGTTAAGGAGTTAGGTACTCCCAAACATCTTTTTTGTATATTTACAGATGAACCACTCTAAACAGTCTCCCAAGGGAAATGTGAACATATATATGACGTTTGTCCTATCAAGTTCAGTGGGGAGGGGAAGTGATATTAGAAATTGGAGGTTTTGAATTTTTTGTAGCAAAAATGTTTTACCTTTTTGGTAGGATCGGTAGGGAGAACATTTTTTTTTTTGGACAAGGTCTTTTTAATACATGTTCATCTATCTTATAATTACTATGAAATCGGGTTTTGTAGTCTAGGTTTACTGATTGTTTATGGTTTAGGTGATTGTCTATGCTATGTCTTTTAGTTTTATCAATGAAATGTTTAATTTCACAATCAACAATGTAGTTGGGAAAGCCTTTATTAATGAGGGTTTGTTTTATATTTTTAAGTTCATTCAGGAAGATAGTTCGAGAGGAAGATAGTAGCTCTGGGAATAAGTGTTTTTAGGATTGTTCTTTTATAGTGAAAAAGCGGGGGGGGGGCATTCACTTTGGAAATTGAGGGTGCAGGGATTAATAGGATTTTATTGTTGATATGGATTTTCTTGGGTGAAATTGACAACAGAATTATTTTGAAAAGTCTCTTGTATTGTGTTAATTTCATCAGTGCTATTAGAGAGAAGGAGTAAGCTGTTAGCATACCTTAAATAAATGTTAGGTTTCTTGATGGTATCTTATTTTCAAGGGCTGAAATGTAAAAAATTACTGGAAATGAGCCCCAAAACTGACTACATACTATTCTATTTATCATTTAATAAAACATATATATATATATATATATATATATATATATATATATATATATATATATATATATATATGCATACATACATATGTACATATATATATATATGTATATACATATACATAGACATATAGACACACACACACATACACACACACACACACACACACACATATATATATATATGTATATGTATATCTATATATATGCACATATATATATTCACACACACACACACACACACACACACACACACACACACACACACACATATATATATATATATATATATATACCAAGTAAGTAATGACAATGAATATCCAAAAGAAATGGTGCTCAATGCATGGCTATTTATCCATTTGAATTCCATCTGATGAGCTTGAATAAGTGAATTAGATCTATTATGGAAATGGAATGCTATTTCTAAATTTCTTGGTTTTTAAACAAAAAAAAGAGATGAATATATATATATATATATATATATATATATATATATATATATATATATATATATATAACAATAAAACTCAGTCAACTCAAACACAGGACCCCTTACTAATGATCAAAAGTATGGTCAAAAGACAAACATAGTATTTCAGTCTTTAAAAGAGGTCTGTCATTCACTTTTTGTTTGCTGAGAAGAGTCGGGGTGGTAGTTACTTCGGACGCATGATAAAGTTGGTGACCATTGTCGAGGATGACCCAAAGGCTCCCTTTTTAATAGGTATGACATGGAGGTGTAGAGGAGAGCGCTACTCCATTCCCTGGATTGCTCCACTTTATCCTTGATCCTTACCTTATAATGCTGAGCGTTATGCAAGGCGGCATCAAGTCTTTGGTATGACCCGACCTGGGATTGAACCCCGGTCTCCCGGACCATTGGCGAACACTAATTTACCAAATAATGTGTGATGTATCCAGAGAGGTATGCTTTATTCTAAAAAATGTATATGAATTGTTTTAAGAAGGTCAAAATAGAATTCAAGATGAAGACAGACCAGGCAAACGCACAATGTTGAGCACTCCGGAAATGGTAGATTCAGTTAATGTGCTCATTTTCACTGACAAAAGAGTTACAAGTGAGAAAATTTCTTAAAAACTGGGAGTTTCTGTTGGTAACAGTACACAAACTTGTGCACAATGACCAAAACATTTCTAAGATCATTTGTGGTTGGATTTCACAAGGGCAAAACAAAGCGTCATCCTACAGTAAGAACAGCAGAAACCATTAGCCAATTTAGTTGGGAACAGTTGCAACATCCTTCAAAAAGTCAAGATCTAGCCACCTTTCATTTCCACTTTGACCTCTCAAAGAACTTTTACCTGGAACAAACATTTCAAATGATCCAGTGAAGGGTTCCTTTAACAAATAGTTAAAAATGTCTATGAATACAAAATGCAAACAGATGTTTGTATTCGATGAGAAGAAGTTTTCTAGAGTTTTACAGGGAAAATTGTTTTACTAAGTTGCCGTCATGTGTGGAGCCATTGTTTCTAATCCAGAAAAAAATGTAGATTTGAACAGCCTATTACATCATTAGCATCCTGGTTATGACATTAAACTGTAGTTCTGAAGTTCTGAGAGTACCTCTTCATTTTTATTACTTCCAGCTCCACTCTGATTTGCAGTGATTGTACTTTTAAAGATCCTATATATGGGTCAAATAGACCTATCTAAAAATTATTACTTAAGGACTGAACTACATGAAACCATTTAAATCTTCAAGCCAATAATTATTAATCAATAGAATTATTATTGGCAGATAAGATAATTCGAAAGAGGAGCACATGGTGCAATGGTTATCATCATAGAAAATGGACACGGCGACATGAGTTCAAATCCTGGAAGAGACTGATTGCATTTCACATAGCACTAATACCCTTAAGAAAGGTATGATTCCAATTATTCTCCCTCCAGCTATAGGTAGAATAGTTGGGCAGACTGGGTTCTTCAGCCTTGATGAGACAACTAGTCTAGGAGAAAGGAAAATCTGAATTCAAACCTGTTAAACTCCACTTAAAAATTGACCTTGTGTCATATCCTGTCCGAGCGGAGGGGTTGGGTAAATATGATTAGAAAATTTGAAACCATTTAAATGAAGGCAGATTATTTGTATTAAGAAACTATGATTGTTTACATAAGATTGTTAATTACTTGCCGTTGAAGTGCCCAATCAAAATTCAATATGCAACTCCAGTCATTGTCTGTCATTCTAACAGGCTAACCTCAACCCGATTGCTGCCAGAAGAATCACTAACATGTGGGACTGGGACACTGTAGTAACCGTGTTCGAACTCCAGTAGTGCTATTATTTTCATTTTTGGACTAATATCCTTAGAAAACTTATGAACCTATTTATCCTTGACACTATGGGTTAAATAGTGCCACTCCTGTCCATCTACAAGGATGGCTTTGGCATTAAGTAACCCATAAAGGTTGATATGCCATTGAAATTTAAACCAAACCAAAGCATCAACAGCAGCCACATTTTACATTTTTCTTACAACTGACAAACATAGAAATTTCAGAACTGCTAAGATAAGATTTTTTTAATAGTTATTCCAGTTGAGCAAAAAAATTTTCATTCTAAGAAATATCATTTAATAATTTCTGATAATAAAACAAATAATTGAAGTATTTGAAGCTGAATTAATAATAATAATGATAAAAAATCTTTCAATGCTTCCAGCCAAACTATATATGAATGTAATTTAGAGTAAAGATTATCTTGATTGAAGCCAGCCAATGTATGTTCAAGGTAAATGATATTGGAAAGGTCTTTGTCAACTGGGATGACAAACATTGTCTTAGCTTTGAATTTGATTAGTTGACAGGCTGAAAGATTAATGAAATTGTCTAAATGTTGATTTTCTTACAATTTCATTTTACTCAACAAATTAATGATAATCTATTTGGCTAGATGTAACTTGAATTCATCATCCTAATTGCTATAAGTCACTCAGTTTTACACTGATAAATCTTTTTTGTTAATTTTATGTGGCTGAGTCAAAAGTTTTGCTATATTTTAGTAATGTGAAGCAAGAGTGTGCTGGTGACAAACAACTCTTGAATATAGATGCCAAGCTCGCTTGATACTCTCATAGCTATTGCCAGGTTTACCAGTATGGCTTGAAGCACGGCTTTGAAATCTATGGTTTTAGGTCTATCTGACCTTTGCATCGAGGCACTTGCAGCCTGTACAAAATTGTGGCTACTTACCATGGCTTTTGAACTGTTTCAGTCACATGATATACTCAACACATGTACAAGAATATTACAAAACTTTTGACTCATCCAAAGAAAAATTGAAAGAAAAATCGAAACTTGTTAGTTTTCTATCTCCAGTGTTTTGAAACATACAAAAATATTTCATTTTATTTGATTAATTTTATTCAGAATATTTTTAGGAATTTATATGAAGACTCATACATGTTATATAGAGAATAAGTCACATTCTTTTTTAACATTAAAAACAATTTGGTTTAAAAAGAAGTTAAAACCTGAACTTTATTTGGTTTGAATTTCTTTGATTAGAAAGAATCCGTATTACCATGAATAGCCACTATGCCACAGTGACTCCTTCATTCTTAATTGATATTAAATGTCTGTTATTCTTACCATTAAGAGATGCATAATGTTTTGCAGACATGAGTTCAATCTCTGGGTTGAATAGATAAAGATTTTACATTGTCACAAGGAATTAAGCCGGAAGAATTAACTGTTATGAGATATCATCAAAGTTTGGTGAGTGGAATTCAAGCAATCTGCTTCTGCTGATAAAATAAAGGATTCAGTTTGAAATTCCCAGAAGGTTACTGACAATGACAGACTGTTTCCTGAGAGACACAACAGATTAAAGGGCTGTACAGCACCAAAATGAATGTGCTATGTTGGGAACCATGATTACCATGTGGTGTTAACTAGTAGATCTCATTTTTGGAAGAAGCAAGCAGTATTAATATGGTTTCAAGAAATGAAATCAACAACAAAACGACCTTCTTAAAACAGAGCATATGTTTTTTATTTCTTTAGAATTTTTTTCAATTCTTGGAAAAGTGAAATATATAATTTTAAGAGTAACTTGAGATAAAGGATATTGGAAGCTGTCTTGAGAATTTGACAAGAGCAATGACCAATACAGAATCAAAGGAATCTGTCAACATGCTTTGATGATAATGATGATGATGAGGATATAAAGGTATAAAGTTATATTTATTTTCTGAACTTTGTGATCTCTCAGGATTTCTTCAAACTTTGAATATATATATATATATATAGGGATAAAACAAACTTCCTAAACCTTCACAACTGGGGCCTCATCACTGGCTGTAGTTTAATGTCAGACTCAGGACTAACTATTAATGTGGAAGGTTGATCAGATATAGGAATGTTTTTCCCAGTTTGAAAACTGGTTCCACTCATGACACTACAAACATTTGAAACAACTCTACCCACAGAACTTCTAGGTCTTTCACTGTCCACCAGTCTTACCTTTCGATGCTCTGACCTATGTCTCCAGGTCTGTGACAACTTCCCTTCCACTCATCGACTTTTCCTGCCAATCAGTAAGTGTATATATATATATATATATAATATGCAGCAAGAGGTCCTTCTGCTCAACTATGCAGGTAAATATGTTTACAGGCAGTGTTGGGATATTTATAATCAAAATTCCTTTAAAATGCTAACTCCACATTCTATATTGTCACTTGCCAATTAGATATCATTTACACACTTTATTGCCATTTACAGAAGTGAATGATATCATTATATGACTCCAAAAGAATATATATAATATTTTAATCTTGGTAATATTTCCAAGCGATTGGGGGATCGTTCCAGGAGCACCAACCCATCACCATAATAATTATGTTCAATATTTTTTTCTTTTTAGTTTTTTGGCAAAGTCGGAGTTTATCATTTTTTTCTTTCATTTTCACTCTGGAACATCGGAAAAGCAAAATATACTAAATGGCAAGTTTTTTTTTGTTTTTTTTTGTTATTCAACACTAGGTCTATTTATCGGGTCAGTATCCGGTGATCCAGTTGTATCTCAAAATCCCAGAGAAGTTTATGAGTCTCATTTTCTAGGATGGATTCCTGTTTGTACTTATACCTTTTTGTAGTACAGTTAGGTTTCAATCTCTTGCACAATTCCCAGTAGATCACCTTTCCCAACCAGTCATGCTGACTTTTGTACTCTTTTTGTGATAGTTCATTGAATTTGCTTACTATTTCATTAACCATTTTACCTTTTTCATCTGCATAACCTACATTTGTTATTCTATGACCTTATAGATTTTCACTTTAACTGGTCCTTATGACCTTGTTTTTTTGTGCAGCGATTTTTTGGGATTCAATTTCTCTCTTTAGATTTCTCTTTCTAAGTCATCTCCGTGTTTCCTCATGTGCAGTCTCACTAGTTTGTTGGTTGAAATATCTCTGTAGTTGTTTTTTTGTCTATTTATACTGCAAAGGCTGTTATTTACTGCTGTAAATAACCTTTCTAAGCTTTTTTAAATATATTCTTTGAGTTCTTGTGTTCATGCATCAATGCAGTCCTCAATGTGGGTGAGTCGTCTTCTTCCTCCTTATCTTGACACATACAGTCTATGTCACCTTCTGGATTTAAAGCTTTGTAAATATCCATCAATGTTCTTGTTCTTTGGTCTATTTGGCTAAGTTCTTCCCTTGACCATTTTAAGAATCCGACAAGAGGGACTACCCTGGTGTTCATTCCTTTGATGAGATTTCTGCTGGAGACCTTGGTTTCAAAAAGCTTTCATGTTCTTCTGAGGTATTTTTTCTTATTTTTTCCATTATCTTTACTTGTTTGATGGTGTCTGCTTCCAATATACCAAAGTACCTGTAGTTTTCTTTCTCTCAAAACATTCTAATGCTTTCCTGATTTCGTCATTCTATTTCTTACACAGCTTCTCTTTTAACACTTTTCATAAGGAACATGGTACAATTTATAATACTAAATCCCATTCCTATATCCTAGCTGTATATTCTTATGTTTGTATCTGAGTCTCGAGTTCTTTTTCTTTTTTGCAAATAACTTTATATCATCCATTTACATAAGGTGATTAATAAATTATTGTTAAAGGAGAAGAATACTTAAAACTATTTAACTATGTGCAAATAATTTGCTTTAAGAATTGTTATTTGAAGTTGGAATTGGTTACAAATGATTGTTATTATTATTAATTGAAACTATTGAAATACTGGAAATACTTATAATTTGATTGGAATATTGGAAACCATATAACCATGAACAAATTATTTGTATTAAGAAAAGTTTGTGGAAGCTATAATTGTTTAGAAATGGTAATTAATGGCGGTTATTTGAAAGCTTCTAATTGCTTTCCCAAAAGATACTGACTTCAGCATTTAATAACCATTGACTTACTACAAGACCGAACAAACTCAACCAAAATATAAACATTTCATTAATTAACTAAGCATCTAATTTCTATAAATGCAAACGATTCAGATAAAATTGGGAAACTAAAATTTCATGACATGACAGGAATAAAATTCCATATGTTCTTTTCTAAAGGATGTTGTTACTTAACTTCAATTAAAAAGTTGTTTCTTTGGTATTTTTTTGTAACTTGAACTTCATATCACAAAATTGATTTTTTTTCTCTTGCTTCCTGTACTCAAAGGTGCATTTGTTCACTTCCTGTCCCTAATTCGCAATATTTGTCTGTAGCCAGAATTATCCTGGATTTCCTTATGAACTCATTAGCATAGGAAATATATATTGAGTTAAAATCTTGAGACGTTTAAGGGACTGACTTTTTAAGATTAATAGCTGAAGTATATCTTTTCTTATTTTATGGGGCTTAGAATACACTGACTATCTCCCCTACGTAAACCCTTCCTCCCCAAAAGGGGTGTCCTGGTTAGGATATTAAGCTGCATCTGATGGTGAAATTTTAGTTCTGGAGATTTGCCGAGTATGGAGCACACATTTACAGCCATTTCTCCCAGCTCCACTCAAACTCGAAGTGATAGTACTTGTTAGAGTCCATGAGATTTAAAAAAAAATAATTCGTATATGATACGACCGTGTACAAAAAATCTTTTAAACAACTGCACAAAAAATGAAAATATGAACGCAAAATGAATACAATTCCTCAACTTCTTGACATAAAATAATCCAAGATGGTTTGACACGGTGTTAAAATCAATCAATCATTGTTTGGATTCGATTTTTATCAACCCTACCGTAAATATACTTATGTTTTCATAATATCTTTGATTTGGTCAGTCACTTCTTCTTTCTATGGGAGAGTCACCGTGGCACACCGGCTAACTTGTTGGAATGTGTCATTTTAGTAAACTATCTCTAACTCCAGTTGCACTATTATGTTCACTTTCCGACAAATACCTTTTGAGAAAGTATTAAGCTTCTTATCTCTGGAGTTAGGAGTTAAATAGTACCGCTACTATTCTACAAGGGTGGTTTTAGCATAAAATAAGCCACAAAGTTTGATATACCATTAAAACAAGAAACCTAATCAAATCCGCTCTCCCCCCCCTCTTTCTCTTTATCCCTTTACTCTCTTTTCCATTTCCTAACAGCAGACTTTACAGTACAACGTATAGTACATACAAATAGTAAATATGTAAGTAAAGTTAGCGACCGTAGTCGAGGGCGACCCAAAGGCTCCCTTTTCAATAACAACAACACCGAGGTGTAGAGGAGGGCGCTACTCTATTCCCTGGATTGTTCGACTTTACTAAACAGCACACTTCACAGTATGACACACTGTACGTACACCTTGTAAATATGTAGGGAGGCTATAAATACTTATTTTCCTTTGGATTTGGGATGTATCTTCAGAAATCAAATGTCGATTAGTCACATGAGAATTCTGGATCCTTTTCTGCTAATTTTCTGCCAGTGTCCTTCAAACGCCAAAGACGCTTTCAGATTTCATCATGGATCTTTGAAAAAAGAGGACATGTCATTTTTTTGAATCTCTGTAAATTGTATAGAAAAGAAACTTCGTCCCCAAATCTGGGGTGGCGTGAGTTCCTGTTACTTACTGCAGTCTCAAAGTAAGTGAGTTCGAACTCCAGTCATGCTATTATGTTCATTTTTGCACTCATACCTTAGGAAAAGTATGAACCTCCTTATTTCCCCGGTTATGAGTTAAATAGTATAATTGCTCTTCAACTAGGATAGTTTTGGTGTAAAAAGCCCATAAATGGTTGATATGCAATCAAACAAAGAATCAAATCCAAATCAAATCTTGCCACAGTATTGAAAATTAAACCCATATGTCTAAGAACACCCAAGAAGACAAGTAAGACATTTTTACTTTTTTAGCTTTTTTTATACACTGTTGATTATGAAACAATGTGCATATATCATCTTTTAGGACGCGTTAATGTATTCTTGTAATATTTCTTATATGTTTTTATGCAACTGTATTAAATAAATATATGTGAATATAAAGATATTTTTGACTTTCCTTCCTTTATTCAGTGTTAGTATATCAATGGATATATTCATGCCAATATTAAACTTTAGTGATTGGAGACTGAATATCCTCCCAGACACTAATCGTTAACAATAACTGGTGGTAACCTCTCCAATAAATACTATATGAAGTACAGACTCATAAAAGCAAAGGACATTTTTCAATGTTGCAATTAACAGTCTTTTAAATTCATAAATTTTAATGGTTTCTACGCCTTTTCTAGTGCAATTGACTGTAGTTTTATTTCATATTATGATGCTTTATGTATAAATTTATTGCATATTTAGTAGCATTGCAACCATCTCAAAGAAAAGTTGGGTGGAGAGTAAAGTGACAAAGACAAAATAAAGAGATAACGACAAGATGAATTTGTACATATCAGAAAAGAAAAAGTCAGACACATGCTCAGAAAAAAATTCAACTCACTTTATTACCAATATTACAACTTCCCTCGGGACTGGTCCCAAAAACAGATTGATGCAAAGGGATATATATCTTTTGGCTGATCAAGGAAAAACAAGGGTCAACCAAAAAGTTCTAAGCTTCATACAGAAAGAAGAGTACAGCAGAATATTTATGTTATAGCAACACACTATACTCTTCTTTATACGAAAGACTTTGGACTTTTTGAATGAACATCGTATATATATATATATATATATATATATATATATATATATATATATTATATCTATATATATATATATATATATATATATAATGGTCATTCAATGAATACGGAGAATTTTTTTTAAAAAGCAAAATTTATTTTTTCAGAATTTTTTTCCATAAGTGTAAACTTGGAACCGTTTATTACAAAAATTATTCTAATCGCAAAAAATTCTCTATTTTAAAGCTATTCAAAATAGCAGTAAACCAGAGTGCTTCTTACTTGTGCAGAAGTCTGTTTTCACATTTTAGGTAGCTGAGAAATAGAAACCACGTCACATTTTCAGAAAAATGTGAGATGTGTATGGTGAAAGATGTTTTAGTCGAACAAATGTCTACAAATGGATTAGACATGGGCTTGTTACAACGACCTAGTGTTGAAAAGACAGCCAAAAGAGTGGAAAAACTGAATTTCTGAAAAAGAAACAGTTCTGGGCGCAGTAGTCAGTAAAGAAGGTCATGCTGACTGTGTTCTAGAACATAAAAGGACCTATCACTATAGATTTTCTTGAAAAAGGTGCAACTGTCAACAGTTCTTTCTACTGCCCACACCTAAGGCAAAATTCCCCTAATTTACTGAATGCCCATTTATATATATATATATATGTATATTGTCATTAAGAGCATTTTGTTGAGACCGAAAAAGATGAAAAACACTTGCTTGAAAGTCTGGTGAATATGGTGGATTGGATCGAACAGACCAGCCTAATTCAAATGTATTTTACTGCATGACTTTTACTAAATGTAGATGCACAATGTTTCTGTTTTTGACGAGTACGGACTATTTTCGAGAAGATTTTCATGCACATGTAGCAGCCACAGATCCATTTCCTTTCGCGAATCAATGCCCCTGCTAAGAGGGTCGGTCACTCACTGACCAATCAACTGGCAGAGCGCATTAATTCCCTCTTTCTCTCAAGAACTATTTTTCTAATCCCTTTTGGTTGAACGGACAAGGCCAGAGAGCTATGAACCAGCAGCAGAAACACGTCTCTCTCTCACATGACTGCCACTGATTCCACTTGGAAACCTTCATTCGCTGCTGCTAGCTTCGCACACGCTTCCTAGAAACCAAGGACCAACATACTGACCAGTGACACCAAAGGGATACTTTCGCACTCTCACCCCTTTATGCCTACTAAGATAATAAACCTTTCTTTGTTGTGTTGCTTAAAAAGAAGTTTTGTTATTCATTTGTGTTGCCTAATAATATATAGTGTTAGAGAAATTAACAATTTCCCGAAACACTCAACACATGTTGCAACCATTGAAATTTTAAATCGGCATCGAGTTTCTGATTTTGGTTTAAAAACTGAAAATGAATAATACCGTGATGATCCGACCTCAGAATAACCTTTCTTTTATGAATTTCCTCCTTTTGAGTTGGCCGCAGAGATTCATCCTTGTCAGTCCCTTTGCCCTTTGTATTGAACATTATCATAAAAAAGCATTTTTTTCGTCATCTATGATGATAAGTGGGGGTACGACCAGCTCGAACATACATAAAGCAGAGGATACGGAATGTAGCCCTGAAGACCTGCCGGAGGCGATGAACGATAGGGAGAAGTGGCGAGAGAAGATCGGAGATATCCGTGCTAGCGGCACCACATGATGATGATGATGATGATGATGATATTCTTGAGCAAAGGGTCATTTTTCTATCTTGAAAGAAGATTTGTCGCTATGGACATGTGATCTGTAGGGGGACTTATATTTATGGTAGGAATGTTTAGTCCCCCGAAATTTTATGTTGAAGTTTGATATAGTGTTTAGTTTAGTGTTTAGAAAAAGGTAGAATTGGCACATGGAGACAAATGAAGGAAGATATGCAACAGCGTGGACAAAAGGAACATTCAAAACAAGGCGACGAACAAAAATTTTTATACTTTAATAAAACAGACATTGATACATTAAAAATAGTCGTGTGTGTATGTGTGTGTGTAACTAACACAACTAAACTACAAAAAGGTTAATGACGAAAACGTCCTATTAAGTTGGATTACATATTTAAATGTCTATTTCTTATTGTGATTCGAAACAGTCGTTTTCTCCGAGGCTGGAAAAAGTCTCTTAGTCAAAGTATATTGAAGAAATGAATGTCTGCGAGGCTTATCCATTTTTTCTGCTTTTCTTTTCTGTTGGTGAATAAGAAGAGTGTCACACTGAAGAGAGCGTGTCAGCGCTGCAATAGAACTTGTGAAAAAGAGAAAGAGTGCTTGAAGACGACGTATTTATAGAAAATACGTGTCTTGGAAATGGCTCCAAACGCAGGACGAAATTTACGCGCGGACGTAGTTTTACACAGGTCACGTGGTTCTCCTGGCCAAAGGTTTTCCAAGACTGAATATGTGTGTGTCCGCCATCTTTGTTGTGGGAACAAGTGGCATACCGCCCAAATTAAATTATAGGAGTGTAAAGTCCTATAGATCTTCCTAATTCTTCTCAGTAGGAGTGTTAGCCAAATGCACTGTTTGCTCATTTTTTTCTATCTTTTTTAAGTGGTGGCATTTTGTGGGTTGGGATATTTTGAGGTAAAGAATTAATTCTCGAATACTTTTGTGCTTATTGCATTCCACCAATTCTTTTAAAGCGTCCCAATCGAGGTCTGATGATTATCCTGATGTAGAACCATCTCTCTATGACGTATTACCAGAGCGAAATTTTGAAAACCAGTTTCGGATTCAGTAGTCAGTAATAAATACTCAACATCTTCTTAATTGTTTCTATAGTGTATTTGTTATTTTAAAACTTCCACTACATTACATGGCGGACATTCACTTTCAGCTCGTTTATTTGAAGGCATGAGATCATAGATTAAATTATGATGCACTCACTTTCTCTACTGAAATAAGAATGGCCGATAAATGTACTTTTAATAAGATAATTTCTATTTGTGTTTAAAAGATTGGGAGTTTGAAATCTGTAGTTACAAATTGATCTAAAAAATGGAAATTATTTATGACTCAACCGAATACATACACATGTAGCAATTGAATAGATGAAGCAAGTGTTTTGTTAGTTTTCTAGTTGTGGTATATTAATTATCTTATTTGCTCGATTTATAAAGAAAACTTGATATCACTGATAGAGCGCATATAACTTGATATATATATTCTTTCAGTAGTATTGAGCAGGTAGGGGGACATGTTTGTTTGATCGTTTCCACATTTTACGTTGTTTCATTTTGGTTCCTACAATTTAAGTTAGTATATTTGAAAAAGGCAGATGAAGTAAAGATGTCAAACGACGCGGGCAAAAATACATTTAAAACAAAGCAGTTCAAACAAATTCAAATTTATATATCAACAATACATTAAATGAAATATTTTAAAACATTACTAGTGTTCTAATACTGTTAGTTAAATATTCCCCTGTGTGTGTGAATGTAACAAACACTAATGCAACAACAAAAAAAGACTAAATAACCAAAGTGTCCTATGCGTGTTGATTAAGTATTTCTACTGTTTGTTTCTTTCTGTGGTTTGGCGAAATTTCAGTGTTCGAGGCTGGAAAACGTCTCACCGAAAGAGTATAACAAGGAAAAGAATGGTTGCAGAGAGTATACATTTTCGTGGCGGTTGACTGCTGGAAGTCAAATGTAAAAATGATGAAGAGTGTGTTGACTCTGTTAGTCGAAATGGAGAGAGTGAGAATGTTCTCACTGGAAGTGACAATGGAAAGAGGATGAGTGTTGGAAGATGAGAGTATTTATGAACAATCTTTGTCATGCAGTAGGCTCCAAAAACGAGGGACAAAATTGAAGTTGCGGACATAGTTGTGAGCACTAAGCACGTGGTCTTCCTGGCCAAGAGTTTCCCGAGACTGATTAGTTTATCGACGTCCGCTATCTTTGTTTCGGGAACAAGTGGCATAAGGGCCATTTTGAAATATAGGAAGGTAAATCTTATAAGCACTCTTCATTTATAGCTATTGTAAACTATATGATAAATGTAAATATCTGCGCACACGCGCGCGCGTGTGTGTGTTACTGGTATCAATTAATATATCTAAATGATATATACAATACTTAACTAAATATACATAGAACAAGATGGATAAATAAACAGTTAAGTTAAACAATCGCAGAGAATTTTTTTTTTCTTGTTTCTGACTTATGATAAACAATAATTTTCATAAAATTCATTTTGTTCATTTTTAGATGAGACAATTTTTATTTGAACTTTTTTATGAAAATATTATAAATATTACTAATTGCTAATTAATTAAAATGGTTCATCAAACTTTTTTAAAATGAAAAGCAGTGAAAGAAAAATCGATGAATTTTCGTTGAAGAGCTGAGAGAAATGGATCTGTGCTTTTTATTTCCTTTGGAAATTGTCTGTACATTTCCTGTCGTAAAGTATTGCATGGGAAAAGTTAGGGGGCATAACCAGTCTATCGTTTTTAATCAAAGACTTAATATTAGAACATAATTCTGAACTTTTTATTTAAATCTCAACACTAATTAATTAGGTTGGTGCAAAAGTTCCCAGCATCCTCTCTGCCCTGTCGGCTGGGTTAGTAGAATATGGCGACTGCGCCACTGCAAAGGATGAAGACCCTCTCCTCTCAGCGAAGCCACCAGTTGGCTGTGGGTGGCGAAACATAATGCTTTAGGATGGGAACCTGGTGGGTGAGGAGTCCGTGACTGCCAGAAATCAAATGGAGTCCCAGACAGATGGATTCACGTCAACAAGCACAGCTCATAAGACAAAGTCGCGCTGAAATTCAACTAGTTCCACATAACTACTTCTAGGATGAACATAAAAGAAAAATAAAGTGTCATAAAAATATTTTCCCTCTAATCAGAAACCAAGTCGATTCTCTGCCAATCTGAACCACTTGTGCGGTAAAGAAGAAAGGCTGACTCGGCAACAACAGCAGGGTGGGAACAGCAAGTAGTTTTATCATCTTTTACGGTCGGTACACCAAGATGACGACTGACCACTGATCAGCAGCAGCAGCCTCCTCAATGGAGACACAAGTAATGCCAGCTTGACAGAGAAGCCGAAGTCCATCTAACAACATTACGTGATGAACTACGTTATCTAATAGCAGCTAACTCGAATGTGAAATAAACATTACACATGAATTTTGCACACGTCGTCCTTCTTAACTATTCGCATCTTTAATAGATCCTCTCACATGTTCCTTCTTCTTAACTATAACTCTGATACATGACACTTCCTCGAGCAAATAAATGAACGACATCCCGAATGAATCTTTTTACAAGAACTGAACATAAACGAGAATAAGAATTTTTTTTTTCAAGCACCTTATGTCTCCATCGTTATGTTACTTCTTACACTTTTAGCGCGAATTATGGTACACTAACGGCCACCTGCCTCCCATCACGAAAACTATACAAGTTAGACGAACCAGACACGCAGGACACTGCTGGAGAAGCAAGGACGAACTCATCAGAGATGTACTCCTATGGACCCCCGCAAATGACCAAGCAAAAGCAGGACGACCAACTCGAACATACATACAGCAGCTATATGAGAATACGGGATGTAGCCCTGAGGACCTGTGGAATTTTAAGTTTTTTGAAGGTCAGGGGCTAAGGGCAAGGCTGTGTTGCCGTAAGATATCTGACTCCATATTTTGGTTACACTGTTTCACCTCCCGTTGACTAGCCGGCGCAATGCCTTGCCCAAAGAAAGTCCCAAAAGAAATATACAAAAAGAAAAGATAGAAACAGATAAGAGACGAAAACATTTCTTCCATACTTTCCTTTATTTACTTGGTGAAGGGACTAACCGATGCTACGTCCCAAGACGTAGCGTGGTGCCCAAAACACCAGACAGCAAAATGGTGTTGTTGGTTCGACGGACACTACCTGAAAGAGAAAGATAATATCGTCTCCTTTTTCAAGAGGAAAATCCTTTTTTCTTTTTACGCATGCGTCATCTCCTTTTCCGTTAGAGACCTCTGGGAGTTTCTTCAAATTTAATAGTTTTCTTTTTATCTATTTATCTATTTTTTTTTAAATTTAATTTTTTTATTCATTTATTCGTTCCCTACAGACCTGCCAGAGGCGATGAATGATAGGGAGAAGTGGCGGGAGAGGGTCAGGGATATCCGTGCTAGCGGCACGACATGATGATGATGATGATGATGATAATGAAGTCTACTACATTCGTACGAGATCAATCCTCACTTGCTGGTATTGTAGCGGATGAGTTTTGGTTATCGGAGTTTTATTGTGATATCTCGAAACTAGAAATATTTTTGTATTGAACGTAGTCAGAAATATCATCGCCGCTAACAATCCTCCTAATACAATAAAATCAATATTTATTTAAAAAGGATAAATTAGAATATCAAAATCATTAGGCGTTTGACAAACATGAGAAACAATAAAATAAGCCCACAACAATAAAAGAATTTGTAAATATATGTATAAGTTTTATTGAAAGAAAGCAATTGTAAATAATTATTTTTACGATGAAGGTTCACAGACAGAGATGACTTGTTTTCTTTAAGTCTTTTTAAAATGAATTTTTAAAAAGTTTTTGTCTTGTACTCACCAAGTCCTTTACTAGGTTATAAAACTGAGGATCTATATTTCAGATTGGTAGGACTATTTTCCATTTTTAAAGTACTTTTTCTTTTACGTATAGTTTTTTTATGCTTCCATGTCGGAAGTTGAGACCCAACTAAGTTTGAAAAAGTTAAAGTAAGTCGAATCGCAAGAACCAGCGACAGGGGGTCATAAATCAAGATTTCCTTCAGACACTTATCTGGTCATTTTAAATAAGCTAAGCATTTTTCTTCGACCTGTGGTGCTAATTGTCTAGAGTGGTGGAATATGACTGATAACTTGTTTTTTGCCCACAGCCCTTTAATTTGTTGTAAGAGTTGTCATATTAGCTAACATACATTTTAAAAAACTTGTGGCCTTTTTCTAGAGAACCAATACAGGAAGTGTCTTTATTCAAATTCAATTCTTCTTCTTCTTCTTCTTCTTCTTCTTCTTATTATTATTATTATTATTATTATTATTATTATTATTTACTCATTAGAATTTTCACACCAGCGTAAGCTGATGGTCTTTCTCTGGAGATTGAGTGACAGCAAGTCCCCTCAAGTCTCCAGGACTCTTCTCAGTATTCTGGCCGTTTTCAATAATGCTGTTGTTTGGATGGTCTCCACTCGGCCACCAACTTCCAAATCTTCCAGGCCCTTTAATAATCCTTTAGTTACCGTGCCAAAAGCACCAATCACAATTGGAATAATGTTACCTTCATGTTCCATAGCTTTTTCAATTCTCTAGCAAGGTCCAGGTACTTATCTCTCTTTTCACTTTGTCACTTTCATATTCCATAGTTCTTTCAATTCCCCAACAAACTCCTTCTTTTCACTCTTTTTCAGTTTTATTCTGTAGTCAGCCGGGATTTTGAATGTTCTCTATTTTCTGCTGATTATTACAAGGTCTGGTTGTCTGACCGAGATTAGGTGATCCGTTTGTATGTCAAAGTCCCATAGAAGTTTATGTGTATCATTCTCCAGGACTGATGCTGGGTTGTGCATATGCCATTTGTTCCTTTGGTTAAATTTCAATCTCTTGCTCACCTCCCAGTGGATCACCTCACCCATCCAGTTATGTATAGTCTTAAACTACTTCTGTGCTAGTTTGCTGTTTAGCGAAGAAATGTTTATTTCCATTTTTAACGTGGAAATGTTGTAACGTGCGTGTGTGTGTTTGGTTATGTTGTTTATTTCCTCGCTAAGTTTTAAAGGTAAATAAATGAGAGAGAGAGGAAGAACGAAGAAGACGATGCCGTAAGGTTTTATATGAAGGTTTTTAATGGCAGCATGGAATAAAGGGTTTATGCTGCAAGTCTCGTAGAAAGGAAAGAAGTAAGGAAACGAAACGAAGTTATGATAGAGTTGAGAAAGCATTTTAGCAGCTGAATGCCTGAGCGACGAGTGCATCGTTAGGTTAAGGCATTGTTGAATGCGTGAGGAAGATATATTCGCCATTGGTGTAGCAAAAGTCGTGTTGCTGGTTAAGGACCGGAATGTTATAGTCACCATGAGTTTGTAGTTCTGGTTGTTTCGGGGAGAAGCGTGAATGTCTCCAGAAAATGTTGCCCAGAGATGAAGTAGCTAGGTGTCGGAGCAGAATTTTGCATCGCAGTCGACATAGTGGACGCGACCAGTAGTTGTTCCTGTGTGTGGCGTATTGAATTCATCTAATTCATATTCAACTGGGACCCCTTGGTCTAAGAGAATAGACGCAAGGAGCCCACAAATTAGACAGCTTTCCCCAAGGTGGTGGTGTTGCTGCTATTCAAGAGAGCGGACAGTCATTACCTCTGTCCTGAACGAAGAAGTTCTGAAAAAGAGGGAGTGTTTGGCGGGTTCCCCAATTTGTGCTGCCCGGAAAGATGATCCGGATGAATAGGATAAGTCATCCTGATTGGGTGAAAATATGCGTTGACCCTAACGGTCGAATTAAATTTCGTGGCAAACAAAAATACGAAATTCTTTCTGCTACAGCTGCATTCGCATATTATGTGATTGATATTTTCGTCTCTATCACCACATAACCGACATTTGCTATTTTGTTGCATCTTATCAAATTTCACTTTGATATGATTGGTTCTTATGGCGTTATTTTGTGCTGCTATTACGAGAGATTCTGTTTCTCTCTTAAGGTTTCCTTTTCTTAGCCACGTCCAGGTTTTCTCGAGTGAGATGTTGCTTATTTTAGTCGTTTAAACGCCCATAGATTTGTTTTTCTTCCCATGTTTGTTTTCTTGTTATTGTCGTTCTCTTGGTCTTCGTGTTGTCAGGATCGTTTCTGGTGGATGTTACCAGTCCTCCTTCGTGCTTTTCTATGTAGTCCTCGAGTCGTTGAATCGATCCGTCAACGCTGTCGTCAATACTGTCAAGTCCTCTTCCTCACTACTTTCATGATACATATTATCTGTCAATATCATCTATGGGATGTAATGCCTTATGCATGGTTATTAGTTTTCTTGTTCTTTGGTCCATTTGGTTAATTTCTTCTCTGGTTCACTTAAAAATGGTCCCAAATATCTAACGAAGGGTACAACCCAGGTATTTATTCCTTTAATTAGATGTCTGCTACATAGTTTTGTCTCGAGTAGCTTTCTGGTTCTCCGGTGATATTCGTTCTTAATTTTTTTCTTTCATCTCCACTTGTTTGGTGATGTCAGCTTTCAAGATGTCCAAGTATTTGTACATTTCCTTTTCTCCGAGCGGCCTAATCTTGTTTGATTTTGCAGTTCCATTCCGTCCGTTAGGTGTCGTTTGCCACTTTTCATTACAAGCATGGCTCATTTTTCTATGCCAAATTCCATCCCTATGTCCTGACAGTATATTCTGACTGCGTGTATTAGAGTTTCCAGTTCTTTTTCATTTTTTGCAAACAGCTTGATGTCTTTTTCATTTTTTGCAAACAGTTTGATGTTGTCTTTGTACATTAGGTGATTGATCTTTTCTTGCAATTTACTAAGTTTGTATTCGGCTTTGCATTTTCTGAGTATGTGGTTTAAGCGGCATCATCGCTATTATAAATAGTAATGGTGATCGTGCATCTCCTTGAAATATACCTCTTTGGACCTTCGCTTCAGCTAAGCTTCTAACTCCCGCTGTCAATTCCACTTTCCAGATTTTCATAGTGTTTTCGATAAAGTTAATGACTTCCTCTGATATTTTGAACATTTTGAGGCAGTTTATTATCCAACTTTGCGGGACCATGTCATATGCTTTTTTGTTGTCAATCCAGGGCATAGCTAGATTTTTCCGGCTGGTCTTGCTCTCGTTGAGGATATAAAGTAACTCATCTGTGACCCTGGACCATTTGTGGTATCCTTTCTATTCTTCAGGGAAGAATCCAGGACTTGTTAGCGAGTAGTAAATCTCTTCCCTTATTTGTGCTGTTAATATTTTCCACATCATCGGTAGGCAGGTTATGGGTTCGTAGTTGTTTGAAGCAGTTCCCTTGAGAGGGGTCTTTCTAGATTAATGTGGTCTTTCCTTTGATCATTCATTCGGGTACGTGTGCTCATTATAGGCATCTATTCATTTCTTGTGCTAGTATGACGTGAATGGAGGTGAATATCTTGAACCGGAATCCATGTATTCCATCATGGTCAGGCGTTTTCCAATTTGATTTTTTAGTGTTGTTTTGAGTAAATCAATGTGTATTCCTGTTTTCAGAACTTCTTCAAGTCCTTCTAATTCTTTTCTCGTATTGCTTATCCATTAGGCCTTTTTGTTATGTTCTTATTTTTGTCCAAAATTGTTAGGTTTCTCTTGCACACGGTTGTCACCAGTACTTTCTCGTTCATTTTCTCAAGTTGTGTTGTTATTTTCCTTGTGTTGCTTTTTCCTTTTTGTCTCTACATGTTCCAGCGTCTTTCCTTTGTTTTATAATTTTGGCATGTTTTCATAGATTTTTTTATCTGCATTTCCAGTCGAATTTCCCATCCTGATTTTGATTTTCTCTTCGTGCTTTTTGAGGGATACCAATTTTCTCACAAACAAATTTCGCTCAGGCATAAATTAGTTCATTTAATTTGGTTATATCATTAGTTAATATATAAGTTAGTAATTGATTTCTTTTTTTCTGTTTCCGTCTTGACTGTGTTCCATTTTATACTTCTTAGTGATGCTAAGGTAGTCTTTCCTCCGTTCATAATTTTCTTTGAATTTTTAAAATTTATTTTTTGTTCTTGTGTTGGTGTTTACTCTGTGTCGTTTGGTCGGGTGTTGTTTAGTTTTATGGTGTTTCTATTTTCCGAAATTGGCAGTTCATTTCAGTTAAACTGTTCTTGTTTGTCAATACTTGGTGTGTCTGATATTGTATTAGTGTCTTGTTTATTATTTATTTTCTGGTGTATTTCTAGTATTTCAAGATAGAAAACCAACCTTTCTTTATAATTGTCCCAACTTGGTCAGCAAGTATTTAGCTTGTTGTCAGAAAACTAGCGCATTCTTGCCTGATCTCTATCAAATGATGTATTCATCTTCCTCTCAATGAGACCTTCTTATCAAGGTTGATGACTTTCAAAAGTTGAAACAATACACTCAGATTTATTAAATTAAAATTTTCATTTAAAACTCATGAGCTAGCTATTCTCAAGTCATTAATACTGATCAGTGAACTTCATCCTCACCAAGTATCCCATATAAGAATAGACAAAGCCATTGAACTTCATCCTCATCAAGTATCCCATATAAGAATAAACAAAGCCATTAAACTTCATCCTCACCAAGTATCCCATATAAGAATAAACAAAGCCATGTCCCATAACATTTCTGCATGTAGAGAAAAATGATTTTTTCCGCATTCTAAAGAATTCCTATCATGCAGCATGTTTTCTAGTAACTTGTATTCTGATTATATCTTTTTCTGTCTTCCTGGAAAAGTAACCACAGATGATTATGATTTCTATCGGTATATGCATCCTCACCTTCCTTATATCATCTCTATGTATAAGAAAGTAAGTTGGCGACCATAGTTGAGGGTGACCCAAAGGCTCTTTTTTCAATAGCTACTACACCAAGATTTAGGGAAGGGTGCTACTCTTTTCCCTGGATTGCTCCATTTAACCCTTGATCCATTCTTTATAATGCCGAGTGTTAAGCAAGGAGGCATCAAGTACCATTTTTTGAGTCTTTGTTATGACTCAACCTGGGATTGAACCCTGGTTTCCCAGGCCATTGGCGAATACTGTAGACAGACAGCACAACACATTCGATTTCAGAGGAACAGAAGAAGTAAGAGATGTCTTCATTCCATTATTTAAAATAATTCAATAATTTTTAGTCAAGAGTATTTTCTCTTGATTCCTTGAGGCAGGAAATGTATTTCAAGTACTCAGTGCAGTTTTGCAAACTATTGCAGGATTAATTTCTTCACTATTTTCTCCTTTGCCATTAAATAAGCTTTTCCAATAGAGTTAATCCACTTAAAGTTTCTTTTCACATTTTTCAACAAATTTTGATTGTTTGAACTGAAGCTCCTGATTTAGAGACGGTAAAAACAAAACATGCAAATTGCTGATATATGATTGAAGCATAAGTCTTGAAATCTCCCTGTTTTCTATGCATTGAATTCATTTTGTTTCAATTCTTTCAGAAAAACTGGTCTTCATCAAAAAGTTACTCAAACACGCCTTTGTCTTGCAATTCTAATGATTAAATACCCAAAGGAAGTTGCAAATAATTATATTTAGCTATACTTTTTTTGTTGCTGTAATCATTTATCAAAGCCAAGTTTAGCACAAGGCCAGATGTATGAGGCGCTGGTGAGAATCAAAGGAGACATACTTAGTGAAACATTTATCATCTTTTGAAATGGAATCAGTGACTGGATTTCAAAGACTAAAGCTTTTTGTGTTTCATTTCACGCCAATGCCCTCAGAAAAGACAAAAATCCATATTTTCTCTCTTTATTTATATGTATATAGTAGGGCAGACTAAGATTTTAGCCATGGTTAGGCAACCAGTTTTGGAAAAGGAAAAATAAGAATAATTCTACACAAAGGTATTTGAATGGAAGAAGCCAACATAAAAGTGATGAGATAATCCAACAGAAGTATATATTTTAAGGTATCTTAGACTTCATTTAACGATAGATTTGAAATAAAATAGCAAGTTGTTTAGCTTTTCTTTTTTATCACAACAGTCAGAAATTATTGAGAGAAAATGTTGCAGTGAAATATAATGTCTAAGGTATCCACACATTTTCCATTAAGGTATCATAATGTTTGGGAATTAATTCAGACGATCACTTTTTAATTCTTTTTATGCTCATTCATTATATTAAGCTTTTATGAAAATGTCTTTCTCTAAAGATTCAGCAAAAAAAAAAAAAAACAGCTTAAAATGATTTGTTGCTTTTCTATTTGGCCTTATGTTTCTATTGTTGTTAATAGCTGCAACAACTTGTCTTTTTTTTTGTTGCTCTTTTTGGTGTGTTTCTTAAGTCCTTGTATTGTTGTATCTACACAATCCTCAATGGTATTGAATCCTCTTCCTCCTACTTTTCTTGACAAATAGAATCTGTCAATGTCATCTCTCAGGTGTAAAGTCTTGTGTCTTGTCATTAATTTCCTTGTCTTTCAAGTCATATGTATGAGTTCCTCCTTTGTCCATTTTAAGAATGGTCCCAAGTATCTTACAAAGAGGATTGCTCAGGTGTTTATTCCTTTGATAAGATTTCTGCCAAAGAGCTAGGTTTTCAGAAGTTTTCTTCTGAGGTAATCTTTTTTTGTTGTTGTTTTGTTTCATATCTGCTTGTTTGATCATGTCCGCTTCTAATATTCCCAAGTAATTGCAATTTTTCTTCTCTCCAAGCATTTTAATACTTTCCTGATTTTTACCTTTATTTCTTTTTACCCAATTTTCATTATGTTCATGGCATACTCTAATACCAAAGTCCGTTTGATTATTGTTATTATTATTAATATAATTTGTTTGTTATGCCTCCTTGGTCACCTCCATCTTTTACTATTTTCTCACATCAAACTTTAAAAAAAGTCGTTGCACAAAATATATACATATTTCATAAAGTATCTACGTACAGATCAAATTCCCTTAAGTTATTCATCTAATAGTTTCCAAAAATTCTCTCTTAAATTCTTTTTCTTACCATTTTTTCTGAAATCATCCAATCTAACATTGATATATTTTATGCGATTGTTGTTTTTGATTTGATTACACAATTCGGGCCAAAAATATTTTACTCTATAAGTAAAAAAATCCAATTGCTTAGTAGAATTAGTTTTTTAAATTTGTCTTTACAGTAAATTTCCAGTTTGAGAAATACTGAAAAAAAAAATGACAACCATAATTCGAAATTCCATTATTTTGAAAGTTTCAATTAGCTCAGCTGTCATTCTACTTTCAGGTAAAGTAGTTCATCCAAATTTCTCCAATCTCTCCCTGAAAATGTAATCTTTTATCTTTTTATTATTTTTGTCACTCTTCTTACTATACTTTCCAATTTCAATATAACTTTCCAATTTCCAAATTGCCCAGTTGGCTGGGGCTGTAGAATACACCAACTGCTTCTCTGGAATAGTGTTCTGGATATGACACTAAACAATCCAATGGTGAGGTTCCGGTAATGCTGGGGATTTCGAGAATGTGGAGTACTCCTTCATTACCATCGCTCCTAGGTCCATTCTGGCCAGGAGTGGTAAGACCTTATAGGGTCCTATCTATGGGTCAAATAGAACTTAATTGTGCACTTATGCTAAACTGAACTGCTTGAAATAGAACTGTTTTGACATTTAAACAGCGTACTTATGCCAAACTGAATTGTTTGAAATGGAACTGTTTTTATATGCTAAATTGAATTGTTTGAAATGGAACTGTTTTTGTATGCTAAACTGAATTGTTTGAAATAGAAGTGTTTTTTACATTGAAACTCTACTTATGCTTAACTGAATCGTTTGAATAAGAATTGTTCGACTAAACTGAATAGCTTGAAATAGAAATGTTTTTGTCAATTAAACTGTGTACTTATTCAAAACTGAATTGTTTGAAATAGAACTGTTTATGTTTATAAAAATGGATTTGGCATTAAATAACCGACAAAGGTTGATATCCCATAAAGCCCAAACAAACAGACCCCCAGTTTGCATATATATCCCTGGGGGTCTGAGTACAATCTGCTAGATGAAGTAATAGAGCATCAAAGCTGACACCAAGGTCACATTACTTATTTACTTATTGATCAACCTGATTTATATTCAACTTAAATTTGTTTGGATTACATTTTTCTATGTTGTATTTTAAGTTCCAAATAGCTTCTCAATATAACAATTTATTAAGATCCATCTGTGTTATTTCTTTTGGATAATTGTCCAAGTAGTTTAATATTATCAGCAAATACTTTTATTTCTGATTTTAAATCATGAGGTAAATTATTTATGTATATCAAATACAACTAAGGACTGTTATATTCACATATTCTGTCCCACAAGCGTGAGGAGGAATCATTGAGGGAGACTTGCTGGCACATGTTCCCCTGTTTTAGTTTGAATCATGCAGTCCAGGGTGGAGGGAGAGAATTCTCTAAAACGGTTGGAGTCAGCCCTTCATTTTGAATGACGAGAGGTTGATGGGCCAATCAAACCACAGGATGCCTGTTGCTGCGAAAAAGGGGGTAGAAGGAGGGACTGCTAGCCCGCTGATCTTTCTCAGTCTTGGGGACGAAGCAAGGGATGAAGGCTGGGAATTGACGAAGAGAGACCCTTGCCGACAAAGCAAGGATTTCAACAACAACAAAAAAAGGGGGGATTTCTCTGCTCTCACCCAGATGTAGGCGTCGCGTTCCATTGAAGGTTTCAAAAAAGGGAAAAAGGAAAATTTCGTAAAAGAAAAAAACAAAAAAACTTAAAACAAAAACAATTAATTTCCAGTCATCCCGGAAAGGAACTCCGTTGGCCGAAGCCCCTACCAGAATCGACATTTTTCCTCCATCTTAACCCTAGCACGTGCGCGCAGCAAGAAACCATTTTCCCCAAACAAGAAAATTTTATAAGTTATGTCCCAAAACTTTAATACCAACAAAACGGGAAATGAAAGGTATTCCTAAGTAAATTTCAATCTCCCGTTTTTTGGGCTTCAAAGCCGAATTACCAACCAAATCCCGCTAAGAAGGCGCATAGATATTCTGTTGCTTTTAATTTTGTTTTGGTTCGTTTTCGTTTTTTTTTTGTTGTTTTTTTTTTTTCATTAATAAATGCGCATTGTTGTTAATTAATCCGACCTTGTGTTTTTTGGTATTCGAACATCTTCAGTAAGGAAGAAATTTTAGTTATAATTTTATCGTGTTGCTAACACAACTTTTAATTACGTGCCTTCCCTACGAGGACCGAAAGGAAACCTAAGTGTAACAAACATGGAATATAACAGGACCCAATACTTAACCCTGAGGAATAGCAGTGGATATATTCCGTGTCTTAGAACAATTGCTATCAATTTTTTATTTTATTAAAAAAATTACAATATTTAATATTTTTCAAAAATATCTAAGTTTTTATTTTCACAAGTAAACAGTAATTAGATACCATGTCAAATGCCTTATTATTAGTTCATCCATATTTTGCGCCTTCTTCTTAACTTTCTCGTTGTGGACGGAATGAAAAAACTGAAAAAATTTTGCAAGTCAAATCCTTTTTTTAGGGTGCTAACATTTTTGTGAATTTTAACTTACCATTTTACATATTTAAGTTGAGATTTTCAACTTTATTTGATAGTTTTAACTATTTAATTTCTATATTTCAATTTTTCATTTACTTACAATTTTTCATATTGATTTTCCTGTCTTTAAGTTTTAATTGTTTTCCATTCCTTGTATAATTCCAAATTCTTTCCGATCCTTACTTTTTCTTTTCTTTTACAATATAGCCAATTACAATCTCAAAGTGAATTTTCTAACGTATATCCTTGTTTAGATGATTGTATATCTTCAGAAATATTTTATTATCAAATTTATCTTTCTGTTTAATTCTTCTAACATTTTATTAACGTGAAAAAATGTTGAAGTTTAAATCATCTAAATTATTAGCTCTTTATATATGTTGTCTCCTTTGTTTTGTAGTTTTTTGTTCTTCAATAAATATGGCGTTCAGCTAAGCATGTGTTGTGTCAGTGCTGCAGTATGAACAAATTAACGTGGGTAGCAAAAGCGATCTTCTTTTGTGTGACAGAGATTATTATGGTTCAACTTACGTCGAAACACGTTTAAAAGAAAAAAGGCTTCCTTTACTAAACCGGCACCTATTTTGCAAGGTGAAGAATAAAAAAGAAGATATAGAGATATGGTCATTATTCATGGATTTACAGAAAGAAAAACAGGACCCAGCAGTATTTTTGTCGCTGCCTCAGAACTTACGTGAATGTGTTCGACATTTGGCGATAACGGATATCGGCCGAACAGACGGGTCATGAGTCATTACGGATGAGCTAGACAAAATTTATTTAGGTGGCAAACACACTATGGCATATAAAGCAGTCAAAGATTTCTGTTCCAACAAAACGGCTGCAGGAGTGAATATAAAATACATTTTGGTACGGTACGAATTTTTGTATAAAAAATACACAAATTTGGAGTCAACTTGCAAAAGAAGTTCTGTCCTTTTTTGTTTTGAATGCAGTGAATATATCAGAAGAAAACGAAAAGCTACGAAGAACGACGCGTGCAATTTTAACTGCAATAAAAGATACAATATTATTTTCTTCAATTAGAGATAAAGTTGAAACAGTAAATTTTAATCGGTAGATAGGTAGAAGGGAAGAAAAACCTTATTGAGGAAATAAAACAAATTTTATAGTCAGATAACGTAAGATTATAGGACTTTACACTCCTATAATTCAACTTGGGCGGTATGCCACTTGTTCGCACAAAGATGGCGGACGCTCACATATTCAGTCTCGGGAAACCATTGGCCAGGAGAACCACGTGACATGCTTAGAACTACGTCCGCGCGTAAATTTTAGTCCTGCGTTTGGAGCCACCTACAAGACGCGTATTTTCTATAAATACGTCGTCTTCAAACGCCCTTTCTCTCTTTTACCCAATTTCTTCGCAGCGGCAACACACTCCTTCCAGTGTGAATCAACAGGAGTAAAAAGCAACAACATGGATGGGCCTCGCAGACATTGATATACATTGACTATGAGACTTTTTCCAGTCTCAGAGAAACCGCCTGTCTCTAATCATATAAAGAAGGACATTTTAAATATGTAATCCTTTTGTAGCTTAGTTGTGTTAGACACACACACATACACACACTCACACATATACACACAATATTATTTTGTTAGTAGAATTAGCAATATTTTTTATGTATCAATGTAAGTTTTATTGTCGTAGAATATAAATTTGTTTTTGTTCGTCGCCTTGTTTTAAATGTCCCTTTTTTCCGCGCCGTTTCATATCTTTTACTAATTTGTTGTATATCCTTCACTCATTGGTTATCTTCATTCATTTGTTTTTTCCATGTGCCTATTCTACCTTTTTTCTAAACACTAAAAATATCAAACTTCAACATAAAAATGTTAGGGAAATTAAACACCAAAAAAACATATATCACCACTACAAGATAATACGCTGTTTCAAATGTAATTCGGCTGAGCATTTTGCCCGATACTGAACTATTTTTAGTTGTGGAAATGATATTTACACTGTTGTGGATTCAGACCAGGTATACTTTTATTTATTTAATGTTAACTCACCTTATCGAACGTTGATAAATGATTCTAATATAATATCCAGTCTTATGAAGGATATGCGAGGTAGGGCAATTTTAGACTTTGAATGTTCACAAACAGTTGTAGGAGAAATTTTCTTGAACGTGTTCTCTGATACGCTAAATATACTAGATAAGCAGTTCGTAGAAACTGCTAAGTCTAACAAAATATTTTGTTTTGGAAATTGGGGAGAAGTAAAATCTTTTTAAGCAGTTAAATTTCCTGTAACTTATGAGGGTGTAAAAATTGTCGAGCTTATACAGAGGCTGACGTCGTGAAAAATGATTTACCTCAGCAACGAAGTCATGAACCAATGAGAATTGCTGGAGTCCTACGGAAATTTAAAAATGACAGATGTCCCAGTTTTAGATATATATATAAAGTTACAAAGGACAACTTCTGAACGTTATAGTCTTCCATTGACTAATATGATTTTGGGGGTTAATAAATTGCCAAAAACAGTGTTACATCGTGAGGCCTTGAAAAATATCCTGGAATGAAGAAAAGAAAGAAGACTTAGAAATTACATAAATAATTTGCTCATGCATCAAAAGAGAGATTGATATCTTTGATTACAGACAATAGGGTCTTTCTGACCACGGATGTTTGTGATTCTTGTTCTGTTTTCCTGGGATTTAGAAGACCTCCTTTTTCACCAGTAATAGGATTGGCTCTTGAAAGTAGGTTTAATGACACTGTATGTCTGGATGTAAAGGAACATAGACATAACCAATTCTGGTTTCAACGTCTAATTGACTCATCCACAAGGTAATCTGCTGTTAGGTAGATTAAAACAGGAAAGAGTGAAGAAATCATTCACAACATATCTTTATGGAGGGTATAATAATTGGGAGCTCCCAAACTGTTTTTGAGAGAAAATGGGGGGAGAATTTAATAAGGAAGGCTTCCGACAAATGGAGGAAAAGTTGAAAGTCCATTAAGCAATGGTACTGCGGAACTCTAGGATTTGATAGTGACTGAAGTAATAGAAAATACTTTAGATGAGAAATGTGAGCCAGAAATAGCCCTGGTTTCGGCTGTTGGTGTCAAAAATATACTTCAGAGTCATTCTGGATCTAGTCCAAAAGAGCTGGTATTTGAGTTCAATATAAATATACGCTTAGTTTTGAATGATTAGTTACCTTTATTGAAAGTTGCAACAACCAGTTAGAGTAAATTTAAATGCTTTACATGCAGCGAGGAAAATATTTATAGAAGCTGAATCAAGCAAAAAATTTGGAGAGCATGAAAATCTAATGTAAGGAATTATGTAGGTCAAGGACTTGTGACAGGTGATTGTGTCTATTATAGAAGACAAAACTGCAAGGTATGGTGTCGTCCTGCAAAAGGATTGGGTAAAGAAGGTCAATATGTACTGATCAGATATGGTAGAGCATTTTACAGGATGCATCCATATCATTTAATGAAAGTAAACGAAGAGTTTGGAGGTGCAAGGAATAAAGAAAATAAAATTTCTTCAAATACAATAAATGAAGTCTTGGAGGGGAAAAAAAGCGAAGGATAACGTAAGTCCAAATAGAAAAAATGAGGAATTGAAAGATAACTGTGAAAAAACATGTAGAAACACAATTGTTGAATATAAAATGAATGGAAGTAAAGAATAGAAAAAAGAGAAGTTTATGGGTACACAGCCAAAATAAACTGGAAAATATTGCCATTGACTAAATATAAAACCAGAAACGGAAAAAGAAAATCCAATCTGGATCAATTTATATCATGTTGATCAATGGAGACAACTAAATCAAGTAACAGACGGAGTAAGTTGTCAAGAACATGTAGTTTTGCTCACGTCTAAACAAGAACAAGCAAAAAATGTGATTGATGAAAAGAAAAGAGAAATAGAAAATATGGAACTTCATGAAGAATATGAATGTGTGCCTGACATAAGTCAGAAATGTAAATCACTAAGATGGTTGATAACAGAGGACAATAAGAATGAAGGGCAACTTGTTGCAAGTGGTTATCAAGAAGATTTGCATAAACTAAAAACATATTTTTCCACAATCAGCCGTGAAGCTATGCGTCTTGCAAGCATAATAGCTTCTTTTATGAAATGGGAGGTGGAAACTCTTGATTTTACCTAAGGGTTTCTGCAGGGTAGCATGCTGGAAAGAGAGTATTTCTTAGCCTACTACCTGATGTATGTCTCGAGTCACAGGTATGGAAGCTGAAAATATGTATTTATGGATTAAATGATGCACCTTGTTCATGAAACAAGGGAGTCAATCATGAGTTAACTAACCTGAATATGACAATACACTGTTTCTTTGGCACGATGCAACTTGGTAACTTGGTGTGTATTCTGACAAATGCATGTAGATGATTCCATATTCTGTGGAAATTATACATTTCAGAGGAATGTGATCTCAGAATTAAAAGGAATATTCAAAGGTGGAACAAATGAAAATGAAACCTTCAAAATTTAGGGATTGGGTGTTAAGCAAACAAAAGATGGGATTACAATCGACAAAAATTTATGTACTTCGTCGATATCCCCAATAGTCATAAAAAAGGAAAAATGATGAGCTGAGTCAAGAGAAGACAGATCTAAAAAATCTGACCGGTCAAATGATGTGGGTAGCCATTCAGACTCGACCTGATGTATCATCTGGTATGTTTTGGATGAGCAATACTGGAAAATCACCGAAAGTGAAGTTACTGTGCGAAGCCAACAAGTCACTACTGAAATTAAAATCAAAGACAGGTTCCATATCTTTTCCACGGCGGGGAAAACCTCTTGGTCTGAATATTGTTTGCTATTCAGACGCCACCTATGTCAGTTTGTAGGATGGATCTTCACAGGGTGGTTTTATCATCTTTGTCTGTGGCAGAATGAATAGAATGGCTCCTGTATGCTGGTCATCAAAAAATTGACAGGGTTACAAAGAGTCCATTTACCCATGTGAATCTTGCGTTTAGTGAGGCAGCTGAAGCTCGTGTATTGATAGCTGTCATGCTTCTAGATATATTTAAAGTCATCTAATCTAATCTAATCAGCAACGTTGAAGTTTGAGTTATCTAACTTTCTATCTCTTTATATATGGTTTTCTCCATTGTTTTGTAGTTGTTAGCTCTCCAATATATATGATGTTTAGCTATGCATGTGTCGTATCAGTACTGCAGTATGAACAAATTAACAAAGACTTGTAATTTCAAACAATATTATCTCCCTTCTCTGACATTAACTCTTCTCTAAGTTTACACCAGTTTCTCGGTTTTCTGTTTATATAATCAATATCTGGTTTCACTTTAACTTATATTGTGGGTATTTAATCTCTGTAAGTAGTTCTTATTAAACTCAAGTTTTAAAGGGTGGGGGATTTACTAAGTTAGCAAAGAAAATAGGGTTGACAGCTTCGGAAGAAAGGAAAAAGTAACTCTGAGCTGAACAATTTTACAATTCAAGGAAGGAAAAGAGATAGAAAGAAACGGTTAGCAGAAAACGTGCTTCTGAGAACTTAGTTGGGTAGTGAAAAATATATTTTCGTAACTGGGACGATACATGGTAGGTTTCAATAGTACCCAGCGGTTTCCTCCTTGAGGTTGTTGGTTCAGTACCTCAACAGATTTTGAGGGTCGCAGCATGGCCAAGGTGGTATTGGGGAGTAAGTTCCTCACTTACGGTCTTAGGACGGTCGAATGATAGCAGTCCACGAACAATCAGTCAGATGTTAACGAAGTCCCGATGGAAGTAAAAAGAAGAAAAATCTAAGCATTCAGCGTTTATATTAGAGTATCACAGCGCATAAACGTGACCTCTAGGAGTGACGTAATTCGCCTTCTTTGATGATGCCATGTGCATCCGATGAATTCCCTTATTATTTCAATATATGCATGATCACATTTACCTAACGGTGCAATTAAACTTTTGGGGTATAAGAAGGTTTGTTTTCTATTTGTGGTTGTTGGTGAATTCTGAGTTTCGTATTTGACTCCTTTTCTTCTTCTTCTTCTTCTTCTTCTTCTTCTTCTTCTTCTTCTTCTTCTTCTTCTTCTTCTTCTTCTTCTTCTTCTTCCATTAACATGTCGTCTTCTTTTATTGATGGAAGCTGTTAGAGAATTAAATACGGGGGGAAAGAGACAAAGTATACCTTTTAACTCAAACTTTATTTTAAGGTTTAGCGACTATTCTATCGTGTGAAGGTTTTCCTTTACCAGTAGAAATAGTAGCGTCTCCTTGACAAGGTACTGAAATATATTAGAGGATTATAAGTTTGAAATTTATCGTATGTCCTGTAGGTGTTTTCAGCAGAGGCCGCTGCTGGCGGGAGAGTCAACTAGCCGGTAAGCCGTCGCTCAGTAGACACGTGCTCCTTCACCAGCAGCCAAAAGGAAGGAGGTCCGTCCAGTAACAGTGGTAAACGCATTTTGCCTGAAATGATTGAAAAATACGCTTCTCAAGGATGGGTTAGGAGACTGTCGTTTTTGATATTTCACACACACACACACACACACACACACACACACACACACACACACACACACACACATATATATATATATATATATTACCAAGAAATTGCCGGATTGACTTATTTATCGGTCTTGCAACAATTATATCAGAAAATTCGTGTTTAGAATTAATTATTCTTAAACAAAGTTGTAGTTTTTTCGAACCAATTCGAGTTAGATATTTTAAGAGTGTTACGTATATAGATAGAAATTACCCCGTCCCAGACATACACAAATGATATTATTTTCCTATCTTCCCACATTAATTCAACATTCGGTTTTACTATTTCCGCTTCTTTTACATTTTCCACAGACAAATGTCTTTCTGTAAAACAAATTTTATATTTGCTGGCAATTAATTTTAGTTTTAACATTTTTTTTTCTTAACAAATTAGCGTTTGTATATAATATTTTCCAACTTTCTCTGTGTTGCGTATTAAACTAACCCTGATTCCATACTTATCTCCTTTATTATGTCGTTTACGAACTCCACTTCCGGTAAAAGGATCTCGTGATAAAGACTTTGACCACCCAGCTCTGTTATCATACTTCACGGGACATAGCTGCAACTAGTTACCGAAACACGTTCCTAATTTTGGATAAAATAACAAGTCATCAATCTACTGTAAGCGATTTATTACGCCGTTAAATGTTTTTGATTGTTTTATCTCGTTACATAGCCACATCTGTGTTAACCGACGCAATTTTACCAGTGAAATTCGTAGCTGACTACTCCTGACGGAACATGGGATACTCTGACCGAATCATACTGGTTTGACCCTTCGTGTTTTTATTTCACGGTCGCAATGACTACGGGTGTGTCCAATCTATACTTCATACCCCGCCCCCGAACGCTTGTGTTTGGTACGATCGAATTGGATGGGTATGGAAAATCTATTCGCTGTTATCCGAGCAGACTCGCAAACCAAGAGAAACACAGGTCGTCATGATTGTGCACTGTTTGGCCAATGACACCATGATAGTATATCAAGCATGCAGTTTACAACACCCGACGATGCATTAACTGTTCTGGAAATAATGGATGCTTTTAATCCATAGGAATTACCAACGAAACATATGAACGTTTTGTGTTTCGACAGAGGAAACAGAACAAGGGTGCGTCGTTTGACGATTATTTTTAGCAATCTCAAAGTTCTGTCAAAACCTTACAACTTTTGTGACAAGTATCATGACAGGCGAGTCAGAAACCAAATTGTCACCGGCATACGGAACCACGATATCAGACAGGACTACCTCAAGGTGAAAGGTCAGACCCTTCAGCAAAGCACTGACATTTGATGAGCAGCGGAGACGGTCTCTGTCCAAACTGACCAGAGGAAGCTCACGTGATGAGAATACTTGATGCAAAGAGAAATGTCTCTTCTGTGGTTACATTTATGACCCCAAAAGAGAAAAATATCCTGCCTGTGGAAAATCCTGCAAAGTCTCCCTAGATAGGAACCATTTTGTGTCCAAGTGCCCTCACAAGGAATCCAAACCCTAAAAGGAAAGAAGCAAATGATCTTAGAAGAAAATTAACTGTCAAAATCTCTTTTGGTATCTCTCACACTATCTTGATACCAGCTTTGAAGAAGATGAAGAAGAGCTTAGGTGGATGAATCCTCTCGCAAAAGATAAAAAGACCAAAGATTCCAAAGGTATTAGGATTCTCTCCAGAAAGATTATCTTCCAAATTGACACTGAGACAACTGTCATCATGCTTCCAACAAAGTTAACAACTAAAATAAAGCCCTGTGTTGTGGTCCTGTCGATGCGGAACAAGACATTTGTGAGTCCATTATGTTGAAGGACTATAAAAATAAAAAATAAAATAAAAAGCCCAAAGAACCAGAACACGCAGAAAATACTCTGTTAAATTACTTGTCTTCAAAGATAAAGACCGCGGTCAATCCTTGCTCGGTCTTCGAGCAACTGTGCGAGTGGGACAAGTGAAGAACTTTCATCGCGTGGCAGCTGTTACCCTGAAACGGGGAGTTTAACGAGATGTTCGACTACAAACTTGGTAAACTATTATGAAGAAAAGTGTCAACATAGGTGACTCTGTACGCGTCTCGCCATTCAAACTTGACAGTGGAGAGAAGTTACAATCACAAAGCGACTTAGTGGCCGATCCGATGCGATAGAGACTGAGAACCGACAGAAAAACTGATGTTTGAACGATTTTTCTGTTATACTAATTTTGTTTCTAATAAGTTCATCCATTTTTTTTCGATGCACTTTCACATGTTTTCCACTGGTTCATTTACCATTTCCTTTTGCCCTCTACTAACTATGTCTGCCTCGGTTTTATTGATTTCTTCCCTTCGTTAAAAGAAAACTGTTCAGATCTTCAATTTTTTCAATTATTTCCGGTGTAAAGTTTGTAATTTCTTTATCTTACTTCATTTTCGATTATTACATCAGAATTTACTTCATCTTCCGTATTTATCAGTTTTTATTTTCTTTTTGTTTCAAATATAAAACATTTTGGACGTTTCCAGTTGTAGATCTAATTATGCATTGCTTTTGTGTGTCCTTTCAGGTCAACGCATTTAGGATGCCACCATCTGTCACAACATTTACAATTAATTAGGATGTTACTTTTTTCCGATTTAAAAGGAGAAAGTACAAGGACATGATCAACAGAGTCCTGGCTAAATTCATATACAGTTCAACTTTTTAAATGATTTTACTGAAAAAAATTTGAAATTCATGACTTTTTTCTTTTTTTTTTCCCTCCTCAAAAATTGAAACTTATGCATCAGTGTTAAGCTGCGAATTTTTTTAAACAAATGGTAGAAAAGAACATCGTTCTTCAGTGTTTGACTTTATCGATCTCCTAAGGTACATCCCCTTAATTCTGACTTAGTAGAAGACTGTTTGATGAGTTATATTGTCTATTTTATCAACAATTGCTGACTCGCTTTTTCTGGAACATAGAAAATAAAATAGTCATGAATTTCAAATGTTCTATGTAATAATTGAAAGAGTTGAACAGTGTATGAATTTAGCTAAAAACTGAGTAACTCATATTCTTGTGCCTAACTTTGAATTGATCAATTTTCCTTTGAGTGCAAAGGTTATGTGTCTATTTTTATAATAGGGGAGTAAGTATAATTACAAGAAGTACTATAGAGTAATGGTTATCGCCACAAAAAATGGACATGATGACCCCCGAATTCACATTCTAGACAAGACTGTCTTCATTTCTCTTTGCAGTTATCCCTTTAAGACAGGGATTAACCCAACGAGTTTCCCTCCAGCTATGGGTAAATCGTATGGAAAATTGGGCTCTTTAACCTTGATATGGAGATGGAAAACTCTGAATTGTACTCAACTAAAATGGCCTTGTATCCCATCTTGCTTATGGTGGAGAGTTTAGATAAATACACACATCTATTTATAATGTTCTGAAGACGGTGGGAATAAACACCGAAATATTAATAAATCCAATAGTTGTTATTACTGGTTTGATTACTATCAAGAAGAGTTTTTGGAGTTAGCAACATCTTCGAAATTTTAAAATATCTTTTGGATATGTTTTTTTTTTTCTGTCTTCAATATATTCTGCTGCAAGATCAATCCCCAATAAGCTCATCAACACCGACTTTTCTACAAACTCTATAACATGAAGAATATCTTGTGACACACATTGCCTTCATCTGAGTAGCATATGATATCACAGTTATTGGAATCGTCTGGCAGTAAGAAATAATATCAACAGAAAGTTCAGTATTGATTAGTCATTGGTTACTTTTTTTTCTGTTTTTCATTTTCATTTGAAAATGGAGAAGATTTATTTTCTGAATTATAAAATTTTTAAAAAGAACAAGAAGAATTAGTTGTATGGAATTGGAAACGGGAATTAGCACAAGTAGCTCAAAAAAGGCTTCTAGGTTTTCTTTCCTCTTCCTCCTCCTCCTTCTTAATAATATGTCTTTCTCTCTTTTTATTCTTACTTTTAACTCGATATGCAGTCTTTCTCTTGCTTCTCTTTCTCCTCCTCCTCCTCCTCCTCCTCTTCCTCCTTAATAATATGTCTTTCTCTCTTTTTATTCTTACTTTTAACTCGATTTGCAGTCTTTCTCTTGCTTCTCTTTCTCCTCCTCCTTCTCTTACTCCTTAATAATATGTCTTTCTCTCTTTTTATTCTTACATCTAACCCTATATGCAGTCTTTCTCTTGCTTCTCTTTCACCTCCTCCTCCTCCTCCTCGTTCTTCTCTTCTTTCTTTATAATATGTCTTTCTCTCTTTTTACCCTCGCCTCCAACTCTATATACAATCTCCCACCTTCTTTCTTTTCTCCTCATCTTCCTTTTTCCTAATATGTCTCTTTTTACTCTCATCTCCTACTCTAAATATAGTCTTTCTCCTACTTCTCTTTCTCTTCCTCTTCTTCATAATCTGTTTCTTTTTACTCTTATTTCCAACTTTTTATACAATCTTCCTCCTACTTCTCTTTCTCCTCCTCCTCCTCCTATTTTTTCTTCATAGTTTGTCTTTCTCTCTTTTTACTCTTATCTCCAACCCTAAATGCAATCTTCCTCTCTCATCTCGTTCTCCTCGTTCTCTTCTTTTTTCATAATTTGTCTCTTTTTACTCTCATCTTCAACCATATATACAATCTTCCTACCTATTTCCATCCTTCCATTTTTTTTCTCTTTCTACTTCTCTTTCCCATTCCTCCAACTTTTTATTTGATCTGTCACGCTACAGTTTGAAACACATAATCACTATTTTTGTCCTACTTCTATTCCTCCTTCATAATCTGTCTTGCTCTTTTTACTAGCACCTCCACCCATCTAAATCATTCTCCTCCCACATCATTTCAAGCTCCTTTCTTTCTGCTATCCTTTACGCTTGTTCCTATTTCGTTCACCAGTTTATCACTTGCCAGTTTGTAACACATTATCTCTGACTTTTTCTTCCTTTCCTTTCTGGTTTTTTTATTTTATCATATTTTTCATTCCATACTTTATTCTTTTTGATTGTTATTTACTCTTATCACTTTACCTACCTTCTTCTTCTTCTTCTTCTTCTTCTTCTTCTTCTTCTTCTTCTTCTTCTTCTTCTTCTTCTTCTTCTTCTTCTTCTTCTCTCACATATTTTGTGATGCTTATTATGCCTAAGATAAGCACTAAAACAATTATTATTGTATCTTCACACCTGAAATATCAAGTGACTCTTAAAGGGGTTTGACTAACAACATTTCTCCACCTGCTGTAACCTTTATTCCACACAATTTTCTTAACCGTATTTGTCAGCAAATATGATTCATATTTAAATAAATAAAAAACAAACCAAACCAAAACACTGCAAATATTACACTACATACAATGTGTTGATGTCATAGCTAAAGTGTTATCTACTGGAGTTCAAAATGAATACCTATGGGTTGGCGTGAAGTGCAGTTTGCAAGATTTCACCAAATTCCTTTCTACACAATACACCAGGCAGACAAATATAGTATTTAATTATTTCATTTATTTCTAGGTTTATTTGAAGCATTGTCGACTATTCTGAATCAAAAGTTTTGCAATATTATGGTAGCTGTTATTTTGTAGCATATGCATCATTTGATTGAAGTAGCTTAGGCCATAGTAGGTACCCTCTGTGATTAGTAGTATTATGGCAGTTGGTGTGCAGACACATTATGCATCACTTCCCTTGATGTGTTATTTGAAAGTCATATAGAGGAATGTGCAATATTGCTGTCATGGAACTGGACCATAATCCTGCTGCGACACTATGGACCTTATGATTGGAAGTATATAGGGTTAGAAATGTAAGTGTGTATATATGAGTATAGTTGCATGTTGACCAGAGTTATGGATATATATGTGCATATGTGTATTTGTACACACACACACACATATATATATATATATATATATATATATATATATATATATATAGGAGGCTAGACATATCCTCACAGGTGTGTGTGCAAGCATAAATTGAGATGGAGTGGGTGTGAATATGTATGTGTGTGTGCATTTGTGTGCGCATATATATATATATGTTTGTATATGTACATCATGGTTAGAGTGTTTGTCAATGGTCTAGGTGATCTGATTTCAATCCCATGTCGAGTCATACCAAAGACTTTAAAAATGGTACTTGATACATCCTTGCTTAACACTGAACAATATAAGGTACATATCAAGTGTAAAGTGGAGCAATCCAGGGAAAGGAGTAGTGCTCTCTCCTACACCTTGGTGTAGTAGCTATTGAAAAGGGAGCCTTCTGGTCGTCCTCTACTACGGTCGCCAACTTTACTTTGTTTATAGGTATATGTTTGTCCATATGATATAAGAGCAAGGTATGTGCATGTGAGGTAATGCTGATTAGAATTTTCATTTTTTTCTTTTTTTAATATGGCTTTTGGTACTGACTTGTAGATGGAATTGATAAGTCGTACCCTTAGTACATAAATTTGGTTGGACTAATCCATTAATAGGAGGGGCTCTCTATATGCACGTCCACTTTTGAAAACTGGTCATTCGAGATCATCCAAAGTAAGAATCAATCAATTGGCCGTGGAAGATAGTTTATTGATGGCGACCAGATATAGTGGTGGCAAGTTAGAATTTAAGCCACACACATGACGGAAGCCAAGCAAGAGAAAGAACCCAAAAGTGACCCCCCACCACGCCACAATCTAGGATCAGGTTCAGCCATGGCCGTCGCTATAATAACATCGCGACGGCCATGGTTCAGCCCTTCAAATCTTCTATATTTCTTTTCTTTTTCTTTTGTGATGCTGCCTCCAGCTTTGTGCACATGGATCAACATCTACAAAACTGCAATAGTCACCGCATGAGGTCACATCATCAATGAAGAATATATGCAGACCCAGCAGAGGTGGTTCCGTCACATCATAAAAGCAACTAAAAACACTTGGTTACCATGCAGTTGATCACAGTACATTAACCAGTTGGCTGCAGAACTTTTGCTTGAGCAACAAGAATCTCACTAATTATACTAGCATAAGTAGGCCTAAAACCAAGGATTCTGAGGTCCTGCAATCTGGTGAGTAGCTATCAGAGAGTATCAGGTAAACTTGGTATCTTACAGTTCAGTGTGGCTTGTCACTTTGACAATCTGGAGTTGTCAAGTTGTACTTCATGTTACTAAAATATTGCAAAACTTTTGACTCATCCTAGTATTATTGATTTTGATGAGTATTCTCTTTTGTCTTTTTAGTTTTAGTTACTTTTTTTTATGACTTCCATTTATAACAGTGACAAACACAACTCACATCCGAAATCAAAACAAGTATAAACATCTGGTGAAAATCATACATCTCTTTTGCGTTGAGAAAGCTCGCTTAAACACTTGACCAACTACTTGACTAACTGAGCAACAAAGAGCCAGCTGGTTATAGAAATTCAAATTTAATCTGAAAGCACATTCCTTTTTCTCAATATCTCCTGGCACCATATTTGTTTTTTTATTTCTTATATTAGGAATAATGATAGAATCTTTGATCCATTTTCTATTTTTCAAACAAAGTATTGTCAACCATTTAATTTACATAGCTTTTTTTATTACTTCTCATGCAGCTCACCAATGTTAGCAAGCAACAAGGCTGATCAGAAATAATAAATAATGAACTCTAAAATTCTTGCTTTTCTTATAATCTCATACACTTTCCTTCTTTGCTTTCATTTCTTTCTTTCTTTTTTTCTTCTTCTTTCTTCTCATTCTTTCATTCTCCTTCATTCTTCTCTTTTTTACCCATTGTCTTTTTCTTCATTCTCCTCTCTATTTTATAATATTTCTTCTTTGTTCTCATTCTTCTGTTTCTCTTCATTCTTATCTCTTTAAATCTGTTTTCTTTTTCATCATTCTTACCAATATTTTCTTCTTCTTCTTCTTCTTCTTCTTCTTCTTCTTCTTCTTCTTCTTCTTCTTCTTCTTCTTCTTCTTCTTTGTATATCTATTTTTCTCCTTTATTCTTTCATTAACAGGTTCTGTGTATGACACTAAACTGAATCTGATGGTGAGACTCCTGTTCTGGATATCTGGGGAGTACTCCTTCAATGCCATAACTTCCAGATCCAGTAACAGTATCTGTTAGGGTACTATCAATGAGTCAAATAGATATGTTTGAAAATTATTTGTATTTGATAGGACTGTGTGCTAAAACCAAAATAAAAAAAACAAAACACTCTTGAGAAATACCTAAATCCAAAATGTAAATGTAAATGTTCAGTGTTCCTGCTAACCTCTTGGCATAAAATAACCAAAATGGGTTGAAATGCCATTACAATCAGTCTTTCTTCGACATTTTCTTCCTTTTCTTCACTATTGTACTTTTGGTAAACAATGGACTCATCTGCAATGTCAACATTACCTAAATACTCCCACAGACAGTCGCACACATATCACCACCATCACCACCATCATCATCATAACAATACTAATCTCATTATTCTATGATTATTTTGCTGTATATTAAAATGGTAATATGAACCCAGACAATTTAATGTTCTTATAAAAAAGCCCCCAAAAACAAACTTTTAATATCTGAGCAGTTTTAGAAGACAAATTTTCTCTAGATAAATTGTTACAAGATTCCTCTTATTACAAAATATTTCTGTTTCAATTTCTTTTTTTTACAATTTTCTTTTCTAGAATAGTTAATAAAAAAGTAAACAAAATACTAAAAAAAACATAAAAAGATTTTAAGATAAGAAAAATTATAAGTAAAAATAAAAATTTAGTTGAAACACATTCTCACATGTGAAGAGTTCTTTGAAAAACAAAGACAAAAGTGAAAAAACTAAAGAATTTCTTTATAAATAGTATAATATATATATATATATATATATATATATATATATATATATATATATTGATATATATATATAAAACCTTTATCATATCTAGTAATGTATCTATACACACACACACACACACACACACACACACACACACACACACACACATACACACACACACACATATATATATATATATATATATATAGAGAGAGAGAGAGAGAGAGAGAGAGAGAGCGAGAGAGAGAGAGAAAGACAGACAGAAATATATTCAAGTCTGATCATAAATAAGTATCAGATGCAATTTTGATTATATATATATATATATATATATATATATATATATATATATATATATATATATATATATATATACATATATACACGCACAGGTAACATATATGTTTTATATATATAGATATATATGTGTGTGTAAACATATATATATATATATATATATATATATATATATATATATATATGTATATATACTTAATATTATGTGAATATATATACATATTGATATATATATTCTGATAAAACTATAGATATCAAATACTTTGAAAACACACAAATAAATAAAGCAACAGAATTCTTTTACAAAACTTGTTTTTATTTTTCTTCTTTGAATGTTATTTTTTTTCTTGAATTGATTCATTTTTTACCTTTTTCGTCATTGATATTCGATGAAATGTTTGAATAAAAGAAATGTATATCTTAGAAATATAGGGCAATGATTTTCTTTGTATTTTTTCCTTTACAAATCATACAACAAATATTGCCCTGAAATTGTTTTAAAATCATCTTATCTCAACAATCACTTAAAAAACAAAACAACCTTGAACTGATGGAACTACTTTACAAATTTTGTAAAAATAATTTTTTTATTGCAAAATAAGCTTTTTTTTTTCTATTCAAATAGAAAATATATTAATGATACATGACTATCAACTTATTTACTGGAAGTTAGTGATGAAATAGGCTGGCCACCAATAATTAAATGGTAAGTTTAAAAAAAAACAAATTCAAGTCTATAATATAAGGGAAAGTAATTGCGAGTTGTAACTTGAAAAATTATTTATTTTGAATACTTCATCATCATCATCATATCGTGCTGGCAGCACGGATATCCCTGACCCTCTCTCGCCACTCCTCCCTATCGTTCATCGCCCTAGGTAGGTCTTCAGGACAGCAACCTGTATCCTCACATAGCTGCTGAATGTACGTTCGTGCTGGTCGTCCTGCTTTTGCGCGGCCATGTGTGGGGATCCATTGCTAGCAATTAAAAATAAATATAATTAACATCCAAATATTAACATTTAAATAGATTTTTATCATGCCAGGTGGGTCCCAGATTAATTTGGAAAAGGTTCAGTTTAAAATTTACTCAGTGATGACATATTTTTTTGATATTTGGAAAGGAATATGAGAAGCAAGCCACAAAAGTTTTATAATTCATCAATGATGGTGCCTCTGCACGAAACTTAGATTTATAGATAAAGTGCTCTGAGGTGATTTTTGTAATGTTATTAATGATTATTATTAATTATATTTGTTAATTATTTTATTTTAATGATAAATTGCTTGCAAGGTAAAAACTTTGAGTTTGACCTAAGAGAAAGTTTGCTTTGGGAAGGTCAGGCAAGTGGACCTTGGGGTTCATTCAATATCAGTTCCTGCCATAATAATTTTTCGTTTTAAAATCAGCTGTGAGCAAAGTATGAAAATAAATATTTATGATATGATGTCAGCTAATATTACAATGATGTGGATTGAATGTTTTAATGATACGTGTTATTAATGGATTAGTTAAAAGAATAATTAGAATAAGATATATAAGGAAAGTTTAGATGGAGTTGGTGAGTTGAGCTGTTAGTTGAGCAGTTCCAGTTCAAGTCCAGTTGAGAGACAAGCAACTCCAGTTGGGTTGAGGCAGGGTCGGGGTGAGGAAAATGATGTCTGAGGTTGTTGTCTCATCTGCCATTGGTTAAAATTTCTTTCTCTCTAAAGGGACATAAGTTATTCACAGCTGCTATGAAAAAAGTGTTTGTGGCAATAAACTTTTCATTTCATGAATCAGTCTTTTATTTTCGTGTGTGACAACATTCGCATTGGGTCCCGTAATGTTACACCCATTCATATTTGGTGCCATAGTATCACAATTTCTGTTACCCGTTCTCTGAGAAACTTAATAAAAAATAAATTATTTAGAATTCAAAACTAAATTCATATTTACCTAACCCCTCCTCTTGGGCAGGATATGAAACAAGGTCAATTTTTAAGCAAAGTTTAACAGGTTTGAATTCAGAGTTGTTGCCTCACCAAGGCTGAAGAACCAAGTCTGTCCTACTATTTACCCATAGCTGGAGGGAGAATAATTGGATTCATACCTTTCCCAAAGGTATTAGTGCTATGTGAAATGCAATCAGTCTCAGACAGGATTTGAACTCATGTTACCATGTCCATTTCCTATGATGATAACCATTACACCATGGGTACCTAGAATTCAAAACTAAATTAATGAATTTATTTTGAAAAGTGAAGTTCTATAAAAAAATTTCACTTGTTGAATAATTTCAAAAAATTCTGCTGTTGATTTTCTATGAAATTTCATAGAAAAAATTAGGTGTAATAAAAAAACTATAGTTTAATGAAACACTCAAATTTTATTTTACAAAATTAAAGTTATAAATAGATGCATTTCCAAAATTGAAGTTATAAATAGATGCATTTCCAAAATTGAAGTTATAAATAGATGCATTTCCAAAATTGAAGTTATAAATAGATGCATTTCCAAAATTGAAGTTATAAATAGATGCATTTCCAAAATTAAAGTTATAAATAGATGCATTTCCAAAATTGAAGTTATAAATAGATGCATAGGCACAAAAAAAAAGAGAACTCTTTTTAACTTTTAACCTAAACTTTCAAATATGTTATTTTAAAAAATGTTAATTTCATGATAAATCTAAAAGAAACAGGAAATTATTTAAAATAATAAAAGAGGCTAAAAAATCTTTTTAAAAAAGTTTATACAAGTTACTATATAAATACAAAAAAAAGAATTAAGCATTTACTTAATTAAAGAAAATTTTATCTAATCACAAAGAAACTTTGTTTAAAAGAATACAATTGGGAAGCACACACACACACACACATATTTATGAGGTGCCTTCAATAAGTTTCCAGACTTTTTTTGTACAGGCATTTAAAACTGACATAGACTCTTGAAAATTCAGTATGTTATTGCTAGACATCTTATGAGATGACTGGTCAATTTTTATGATTTCACGTTCAAAAGAATAGCTACAGCAGCAATTGGAATACAGCCTACTAAAGCCTGATTGTCACAGCTAGTGAATTTCAAAAATGCAATCTGGACATGAGGACACTTTAGAAGAATGATATGCAATAAAATTCTGTTTTAGACTTGGAAAAATGCCACAGAAACATATGGAATGCTTCAAACTGTTTTTGGAGCACTTTGTATGAATTGAGCATCAGTTTTTGAGTGGCATAAGAGATTCAAGATAGGTAGGGAGTCTGTGAGGGATGATGAGAGGTGTGGGAGGAGTAAGGAAGTCAGAACACCAGAGTTGATTGGCCAAATAAAGAATTTCATGGATAAGGACCGTTGTGCGTCTATAGAAACAATAAGTGCACAGTTTGATGTCAGTATGGGAACTGTACACACAATTATTCATGAGGAACTGAAGATGCGGAAGATTTGTGTGAAGTTTGTCCCAAGAGTGCTCAGAGAAGATCAGAAAGAAAGACATTGTCATGACAGCAGGGAGATGGTTGAGCTGATCAATTCATATCCTGCAGTTCTTGATGCTCTGGTGACCTGTGATGAAAGCTGGATCTACTACTATGACCCAGAGACCAAGAGACAGAGTTCCCAGTGGAAGCATGCTGGCTCTCCCAGACCCAAGAAGGCCAGACAGAGCAAATACACCCACAAACATTTGATGAACCCTTTTTTTGACAGCGCTGGCATGATCTACATGCACTGGGTTTCCACTGGACAGACAGTCAACAAGGAATACTATGTGGAGGTTTAAAGGGAGTTAAGGAAGAGATTCTGTCAGAAGGGGCTAGTACTCTTCAAATCGGGTCAGTGGCATTTCCACCAGGACAATGCACCAGTCCACTACTCCATCCTTGTCACAGACTATTTGACCAAGAAAGGCATCAAGACACTTCCTCAGCCTCCCTATAGTCCAGACCTTGCTCCCTGTGACTTTTGGTTATTCCCTAAGCTCAAGGAAAAACTTACTGGCTGTCATTATGAGACAATTGAGGAGATGAAAGAGGCTGTGATGAAGGTCATTGACATGCTCAAACAAGAGGACTTCCATGGGGCCTTCCAGAAATTGTTGGAACAGTACAACAAGTGTATTGCAGCCAGAGGAGATTACTTCAAAGGAGACTAGAGTTTCAAGTGTACTATGAATAAAAGTGCCCATACAAAAAATTATTTCATGAGTCTTGTATATATATATATATATATGTATATTTGATTGAACATAATAGAATTTTTTATCTACATATTTTTTTGATAATGCTTTAGAATTTCCATATTGATCTTATGATATTTGACAGAATTGGTTGATAAATCTTCCATAATTAATTATTTTCTAAGTACTTTCTGTCCAACTTTGAGCCATCATCAGACTTACAATGCAGCTTTCTGATACAAGTTCGATAGCACAGCATTTAAAAAAAAACATTCATGCCCAAAAACAGAATTACTGAAAATTCTTACGGAAAACACAACAATATTAGAACATCAAAATTACAAGCAAAAACTACAGATTCTTGAGGCACTACATATTAGGAACATACAGCCCAAAATTAACAGAATTAATTTTGAAACCAGAGCTTATGTACTTAAATGTCTGTAGTTACTGACACTATTTATAGAAACAAATTCAAAAAGTAAATGCTGCACAATACAACAGCACAGACGCTCTTCTTACAAAGAAGTAATGTACATACAAAAGTTACATCACTTTTGTAAAACATCTTCTCCTGATGATGGCCCAAAGTTGGGCAGAAAGTACTTGGGAAATAACTAATTATGGAAGATTTATCAACCAATTCCTGCCGAATATCATCAGCTCAATACGGCAATTCGAAAAGATTAACAAAAAATATGTTGACAAAAGAAATGTCTATTATGTTCAATCAAATATGTATTAATGAAGAAATGCTGCCAAAATATACATGTACATACACACACACACACACATATATATATATATATTAGAGTGAATTGAAAGTTTTACAATGTTTTGGTAATATATTTGCTTTATGTTCAAGTTACTAAAAAAAACACCTGTCATTTTAAGTAGAGATCATCATGTTGCTTTCTGTTCGTTCTTTGATCTCATGCTGACGACAATTCTTGTTCTTTAAGGTGAAGAACTTCATTGCTGAAGCTTCCACCTCCTCTTGATTCTTGAAATGTCATGAGTGCTGGAAGTGAGCCATGAATCACAACAAGCAATAATCCTATGGAACTTGGTCTGGATTATATTGTAAATGTGGAACTGAGTTTTTTCCGTTAAGAAACTAGCATGTTTGTAAAAATTGCAAAACATTTTACTCAACCTTGTGTGTATATATATATATATATATATATATACATGTATGTGCATGTGTGACTCATTTACATTCGGGGGTGTCCTCGTGGTGTAATTGTTAAAGCGATGGACTGCAAAATCGTAGTACATGAGTTCGTACTCCAGTCGTGCTATTACGTTCACTTTCGGGCAAATACCCTTGGGAAAGGTATGAACCCCCTTATCCTCCCAGCTATGGGTTAAATAGTACCACTAATGTTCTTCTTGGAGAATAGCTTTGGCATTAATAACCTAAAAAGAGTTGATATGCCATTAAACCAAACCCAAACCCTAACTCATTTACATTCAAAATAAAGAGTTGGAGGAAGATTAAGAATTCTATTAGATCAAATTGCACTAAAAATGTTATACATAATAATGCCTCTCCAACCGACTCTATCAATAAAATAAAACTCATCATATATTATCCCAAATTCAATACACTTAATCTTATCATCTATAATAAGTTATCTCCTTTGGCTAGTTACCTTAGTATGACCAATGTAGTATACCAGTTTAAATGTCTACAAGTAGAATGCTTCTACAATAAAGTAAGTACCTACAGGAGTACCTACATGAGCCTAATTAGTACCTAATTAGTACCTACATGAGCCTAATTTCAAAAATTCTTTTGAGATGTTTAACATTTCATCTATCTGACATTAGTTATATCTCTAAACATCTCAAAACACATTTGTACCCCTGTTCCAAATAGAACAAAATTCTAACGGAAGACACCTCCATATTACACAAACAATAAACAAACAACTCCAAATTCTTGAAGATCCATATCTAAAGGTTAACAAACCTTCCTAAAACTTGATCAATTCTAAATATAGCTGCTGAATTCTAAAATGCCTTTAACACTTTTCCCACCAATTCTTCTTTGTATCTTTCTTAAAATTATTTTCTTTGATAAATTCTCCTCCCGCTTGTTCTTCCTCTCATGCTTTATATGGTTGAATATGACTTGTAATTGCGTTTGTCATTTCATTATTTGTTCCCTTGAAGATGGCTCTAGTTAAAGCTGAAATACTTGGGGCCTTTCTGAATTAATTCTATCCAGAAATCAAATGGCTCTTATGAAAAATGTAATGAATCAAAGATAGAATTTACATAAAGAAATATATATATATATATTACATGGGATAGTCTATGACCCTTGGTTTCATTCTTTACACATTCATCAGATAGAATCTGATGAATGTGTAAAGCATGAAACCCAGGGTCACAGACACTACCATGTAATATATATATATATTTTATATATAATTAGAGGAATTGATATTATAAAATTATCAAATGCCTTAACTAGAAAAACTGGCAAACACACACATGCAACATACGGAACACTTAACAGCTGTTTTATTGGGTCTTATTGGGTCTCATATTTTATATTAGATCATATATTAGATGATGTGGTTGTGCTTTCTTACCATGACTGGTTGATTTGGCATCGATTAAGTGTGACATGAACAGGTGGCCCGTTGGTAGAAGTTCGGTTTCTGCATTCTCGGGTTGCCAGTTCAATCTCTAGTGGTGGAGATCAGGGTATGCACTGCTGATGAGACCCAATAAGGTCGAAACAGCTGTTCAGAGTTCTGTATGTCACATATGGGTGTTTGCCGGATTTTCTAGTCATGGTAATTTAATTATTATATACATATATATATATACATATATTCCTATATATATATATATATATATATATATATATATATGTACAAGTGGATATTTGATACTTGTATATATATATATATATATATATATATATTTATATATATTTGTGTGTGTGTGTTTGTGTGTGTGTATGGGTGTATGCATATATATTTCTATTATATGAATGAATTTGTATTATATATATGCATATGTGTTTATCTGTGTGTGCTAATATCTTTGAGTAAATTTTATCTGCGCAAAAAGGAAAGGACAAAATTATTAGAATTTTGATTGTATGGTTCATATTAACTGATGTATTCTTATAATCCTGCACATGTATATATATATATATATATATATTCAAAATTTTGTAACATATTTTTCTCTCTATTACTCCCTCTCTCCCTCTCCCTTTCTTCCTCTCTCTCTATATATATACATGGAGGTAAATGTATATGTATTTATATATTTCAACATATTTGCACTCACATACACACACACACACACATATATATATATATATTTTTTACATATATATATAGATATATTGATATCGATAGATATATATGTTGATCAGTAAGCTGTGTTCTTGTCTGTCTTCAGATATAACCTCTGTTGTGAAACAATGAATAAATCAGAAAATATTTACAAGATGAAATTCCTACAATAAAGAAATACACAGAAGTGGCTAAACATTTAACTACACAAACTTTTCAACCCAAACTTTCCTCATCCAGAATTTCTTATTTTGGCCATAAACGACATCATCTAATTCCCTGGAGAAATTTGATGACTCTGCTTCTAAAATATACCTTTACAAATTAAGTTTTCTTGAGGATCATTTTAGTGCCAAAAGATGTTGGGAGATTCAGTTTCCATTTATTTGGAGGTTTTCTCTATGAAGTGTTCCTGGCATCACATTATTGCTTCTAATTTGTTATGCGTCAGCATTTGGCTATTATATTCACTTAAGAATTATATTTAGTTATTTCAGTGGAAATTCTAGGGTTAAGGTTAGGGTTAGGGTTGGAGTTAGTTTTCTTATCTGCTTCTTGACTCCTTTATGACTCTGTGCTCTTCAACTATATCAATAATTGGGATGAGTTTGTTTGTCTCTCCTCTACAAAGAACCACATTTTCTTGTAACAATTGTCATTTGTAACAATGTATAATTTAATTGACAGTAACATATCTGAATATGCAATCAGGTTATCTAGAAACGGTGAATTATCAAAATAATTCTAAGATTTTACTGACTATATAGTTATTTAATAAGCTTAACTAGCTGTAGCACAAGGCCAGTAAGACTGCATGACTAGTGAGAATGAAACTCACTAACAGTGATCTATGAATATGGCTTGTTAGCCATTACAACATATTAGTTTATTTTTCCTGATTATATATACGAGGATCATTAAATACGTTTCCAGACTTTTTTTTCGTATGGGCACATTTTATTGATATTAAACTCCTGAAACTCTAGTCCTCTTTGAAGTAATCTCCTCCGGCTGCAATGCACTTGTTGAACCATTCCAACAAATTCTGGAAGGCCCCCTGGAAGTCCTCTTGCATGAGCATGTCAATGACCTTCGTCACAGCCTCTTTCATCTCCTCAATTGTCTCATAATGACAGCCTCTGAGTTTAGGGAATAACCAAAAGTCACAGGGAGCAAGGTCTGGACTATAGGGAGGCTGAGGAACTGTCTTGATGCCCATTTTGGTCAAAGAGTCTGTGACAAGGATGGAGTTGTGGACTGGTGCATTGTCCTGGTGCAAATGCCACTGACCCGATTTGAAGAGTGCTGGCCTCTTTAACGGAATCTCTTCCTGAACTTCCTTAAAACCTCAACATAGTAACCCCAACCCTAACCCAAACCATTTGGTTAATCAACTCTGGTGTATTGACTTCCTTACTCCTCCCACACCTTTCATCATCCCTCACTGACTCCCTGCCTTCCTTGAATCTCTTATGCCACTCAAAAACTCATACTCGATTCATGCAAGATGCTCCAAAAGCAGTCTGACACATTTCATTCGTTTCTGTGGCATTTTTTTCAAGTTTAAAACAGAATTTTATTGCATATCATTCTTCTAAAGTGTCAGATTGCATTTTTGAAATTCACCAACTGTGACAATCAGGCTTTAGTATGGTGTATTCCAATTGCTGCTGTAGCAGTCCATTTGAACCTGAAATCTCATAAGATGTATAGCAATAACATACTGAATTTTCAAGAGTCTACGACAATTCTAAATGCCTGTACAAAATGTCTGGAAACATTGAATTCACTATATATATATATATATACCAACCCCTCCATTGGAGCAGGATGCGACACAAGGTCAATTTTTTAAGATTTTAATGGTTTGAATTCAAAGATTTTATTCTCCAAGATCAGTTGTCATACCACAATTAAAGAGTTTAGTCTGACAAACTATTTACCTTTAGCTGAAGGGAGAATAGTTGGATGCATACCTTTGTCAAAGATATTAGGAGGACCTGTTAAATGCAAACAGCCTTTGTCCACAGCTTTTGAAATATTGCTGTATCCATATCGTATAACTCTAACTATTACAATACAAGCACCTGCAGTCTATACAATTTTATATGACAATGGTATAAACAATACTTACCACCGGAATGAAACTATGATTTCACTGTGATTAAAACTAATTGTGGTACAAGACTTGACCTCATACCCACCACTGACTTTTGATTCAGCTCATTTCCATATATTTTTGAGAGATTTGTAAAGTAAAAAATTTCCCATTCCTTATTCTGGGTTTCTGATCTCTTTGCTGTTTTTTGTGGATTCATTTTTACAGATGGTTGTGTGATATTGTTTGTGAGTTCTAAAGAATGTGGACATATGGTGCAAATAAATAAGTAATTTTTTTAAAGCCAGCTGCTAAAAATGAGCCAAAGTAGGGTAAATGCAATCAAATTTGTAATAACAACCAATCTACAATAGCTGACACACTTGAGTGAAGACAGCAATTTAATGACAGTTGCTAAAATCTTCAAAACTCCATCATAATATTAATTAATAACTTCTATGGCAATGAAGAACAGCATGCATTTAGACTAGAATTAAAAAAATAACTACTAAGCAAGACTTGTGTTCCTCCCTGCTTGGAAAAGTCTACTTCTTGATACCAACTGCTTCACAAACTAAGAGCTACAAGAACGTATATGGCATCACAGAAGTCCAAATAACTCCTACAAAGTCATTTAGTACCTCTTTCTTTCATTGACTAATGCCATATTTGTTGTTATTGTTTTAGACAATAACAGAGTTAAGAATATTTTTGTTTATTTCTATTTTTACTTATTTATAAGAAGCTTTGTCAGTCATTATCTTTAATAATATTAACTGGTATTATTCTTCATTTTCCTAATCACAGTTGCTTTTTATCACTTAGACCATCAGTCATATGACATCAAGAAATAAGAATGAAAAATAGAAATAAATAAAAATATACTCTTTGGTGATTCTATTTTATATACAGCAATGTTCACCATTCATTTTCTTGTTGAGAAAAGAAAATTACACTGTACTGACATGGAGAAGGCAGTGAAATCGATTTGCTAAATTGTGTTAACAACATTAGTAACACAAAGAATGTTTTCAAGCATCCAAGTAAATTCAGGAACCTTCGATTTCTGTTCTGTTGTTTAATAGCATATCAACCTTCTTGGGTTATTTAAAGCCAAAGCTATCCTTCTAGAAGAAGACTAGTAGAACTATTTAATCTATGGCTGAGGGTATAAGGGGATTCATTCCTTTCCCAAGAGTATTAGTCTGAAAGTGATTGTAATAATACTACTGGAGTTTGGACTCACTTACTTTGAGTCGGAAATTTTACTGACTCACCTCCAAGTTATTAAACAATACAGTTGATTATGTTTTCCTTATTTTCAGATATATGAGACAGCATGAGTAACTGTTGGGTTACTGTTATAACAGTGGTCCATGATGATATAGATGCTTCTGTTTAGGAAGGAGTGAAAGATTCTATCAGTTTTTTACTGAAAATTTGGATGATTAAAAAATTATGTAAAGTACAACTGAAGATCACACAAAATTATCATTTACATACAAATTGGACTGGAAATTGCTTTATTCTTTAAGGTAGAGTATTTTAAGTGTATTGCCTGAATAAAAATCTTGCTTATATGTCATTTTTGATGGTTATGGTTATATATATATATATATATATATATATATATATATATTGAGAATTTAGTAATACATAGAATGATTTGAAATTTTAAGAAATCTTACATTTTTATTATTAAATAAAATTACTTAACTTCTGACATTCTTATTCCTCTCAGTTATATTTCATTAATGTTAATGACTCTTTTCAAAGTAATAAATGATACAATTGAGTGTTTTTACCTTATTTTTGGGAGACATATTGATTTTAGATGTAAGAGTCTAACTTATTTATTCAAATAAAATTACTTAAATCTTAAGGGTTTTTATGACTCCCACTTGAATATATTTAAAAATGTTTCATTATTTGATATACATCAGACACACACATTCACACATGTGTGAATGTGTGTGTGTGCGTGCATTTGTGCATGAATATGTGTGTCTTCAAAAGAACAGAATATATAGGATCATATGTTGTGTGTCATTGTAATAATAGTAGAATTAGTTCCATATCATATTAGATCTTTAGGTTGCAGTACTGAATAATAGGTTGTACTGGGTGACTTAGTACCAGTAGCAAAAAATAAAATCCCCAACCTGATTTAAGCAGCTGTTTGAAATTCAGGTTTTTCCTTCTTTTTCTAGCAACACTTGAAAGCCTATGGTCCCTATATTTGGGAAGAAAATATGGGATTCATATCTTTTCCAAAAATATTAATATGAAATGAATCTCATCCAGAATTTGAAGTTGGCTTGCAATGTCTATTTTCAATGAAGATAATCCTTGCAAAGTGAAAGTAAAGGAAGGTAAAAAGCTTGACAAATACCTGGAACTTGCTAGAGTGCTGAACAAGGTAGGGAGCATTAATATGACTGTGATACAGTATATAGTAGGGAGCATTAATGTAATATTGATACAGTGATATAGTAGTAAATGCCCTTGGAACTGCCCTAAGAACCTGGGAAAAAAAGTGGATGAACTGGAGATTAGAGGAAGTTTTGAAACCATCCAGACAACAGCACTGCTAAAATCGGCTAAGATACTTGGAAGAGTCCAGGAGATCTGAGATTTTTGTCACTTTGACTCAAGGGAAAAACTATTAATAAGAGTTAGTATGGAAAATTCCCTAAGAGGTTAATAATAATAATAATTATAATAATAGAAACCAAGCGATTTGGGGCTAAAATATGGGAACTGAAGAAACATAACAAAAATGCTGAATGGATAAACAACATTACAAGAGAGCTAGACAGACTTGAAGAAGGCCCCAAAATCAAAATACACGTCGACTTACTCAAAACAACACTAAAAAGAATATCAAACTGGAAAGCGCCAGGCCATGATGGAATACATGGCTTCTGGCTCAAGAATTTCACCTCCATTCACGACAGACTACATTAATCCAAAAGGACCCTAGTAAAGGAACTGCCCCAAACAATTACAGACCCATAACCTGCCTACCAATGATGTGGAAAGTACTAACAGCACAAATAAGGGAAAAAAATCTACTATTCGCTAACAAGCCGCGGATTGTTCCCTGACGAATAGAAAGGATGCCGCAAAAGATCCAGAGGCACAGCACAATTACTCTTCATAGATCAACACATCCTAAATGAGAGCAAGACAAGATGGAAAAATCTAGCTATGGCCTGGATTGACTACAAGAAAGCATATGATATACTCCCACAAAGCTGGATAATACATTGTCACAAAATGTACAAAATATCACATGAAGTCATAAACTTCATCGAACAGACCATGAAGACCTGGAGAGAGGAACTGACTGCAGGAGGAAGAAGCATAGCTGAAACAAAGATCCAAAGAGGCATCTTCCAAGGAGATGCACTATCGCCCTTACTATTCATAATATCCATGATTCCACTGAACAACATACTCAGAAAATCCACTGCCAGATACAAACTCAGCAGATCGCAAGAGAAGATCAACCACCTAATGTACGTGGATGACATTAAATTATTTGCAAAAAATGAAAGAGAACTGAAAAATCTCATACACGGAGTTAGAATATTCAGTCATGACATAGGAATGGAATTTGGCATAGAAAAATGTGCCATGCTCGTCATGAAAAGTGGAAAACGACATATGACTGATGGAATGGAACTACCAAATTACGACAGAATTAGGACGCTGGAAGAAAATTAAACCTACAAATACTTGGGCATCTTGGAGGCTGACACCATCAAACAAGTGCAAATGAAAGACATGATCCGAAAAGAATATCTCAGGAGAACGCAAAAACTATTCGAGACAAAACTCTCCAGCAGAAACCTCATCAAAGGAATGAATACTTGGGCTGTGCCACTAGTCAGATACTCGGGACCCTTTCTCAAGTGGACCCGAGAGGAACTTAAACAAATGGACCAAAGGACAAGAAAACTAACGACCATGCATAAGGCATTACACCCCAGAGACAACATTGACAGACGATATGTATCTAGAAAAGTGGGAGGAAGAGAACTTGCCAGCATCAAAGACACTGTTGATGCATCCATACAACGGCTCGAAGACTACATAGAAAAACACGAACGAGGACTAATTACAACCATCAGAGTCGATACAGACAACACGATAAACAAAAGAATGACAACAACTATGAAACAAAAATGGGAAGAAAAACAACTCTATGACCACTTTAAGCGTCTAATAAACAACATCTCACACCAGAAAACCTGGACATGGCAAAGAAAAGGAAACCTTAAGAGAGAAACGGAATCTCTCCTAATAGCAGCACAGGATAACGCCATAAGAATGAATCATATCAAAGCGAGAATAGATAAGACACAACAAAACAGTAAATGTAGGCTATGCAGTGACAGAAACGAAATGATCAATCACATTATAAGCGAATGCAGCAAATTAGCACAGAAGGAGTACAAGGCGAGACAAGACTGGATCGGCAAGGTAATCCACTGGGAAATGTGCAGGAAATTTCAATTCGACCATACAAACAAATGGTATATGCACAACCCAGCACCTGTTCTAGAAAATGACTTTCATAAACTCCTATGAGATTTTAACATACAAACGGATTACCTAATCTCGGCCAAAAGACAAGACCTCATAATAATCAACAAAAGAAAGAGAATCTGCAAAATTGTTGACTTTGCTGTCCCAGCGGACCACAGAATAAATCTGAAGGAAAGTGAAAAGAAGGATAAGTACCTCGACCTTGCTAGAGAATTAAAAAAACTGTGGAACATGAAAGTAATGGTTGTGCCAATTGTGATTGGTGTGTTAGGCACAGTACCTAAAGGATTATTAAAGGGCCTGGAGGACTTGGAAGTTAGCCGACAGGTAGAGACTATCCAAACGACAGCATTGCTGGGAACGGCCAGAATACTGAGACGAGTCCTGGAGACTTGAGGAGACTTGCTGTCACTCAAACTCCAGTGAAAAACCATCAGCTAATACTGATGTGAAAAACTCTAGAGGAGTAAATAAAAATAATGTATTATAAATATGTGAACAGGTGAATCAAGACGAATATACTAAAAGAGAGCACCCTAAAGAAATTGAGACATAAAATATTGAAAAACAAATGACCACTGAATCCAGAAATGTGTCAATATTAACACAAGGTGACTTGACAAATGAAGAATTAATGATAAAAATTATGAGTGAATAGAAGACTACATTACCATCCCAAATAAATCAAGACTGGAAAAAAGTCAATGTAGAAACCAAAAAAGTAAATAAAATATTGCAACTTATCCCAATGGACAACATCAAGGAACTGAATGAGTTAATCTATACAGAAGCCAAACTAGTTCAAAATAAAATACGTATACCTATAAAGAATCCAAAGAGAACTATAAAACCTGGATGGGAAATGAGACTAGAAAAACAAATAAAGAAACTGTGACAACAAGCAAAACTATATAGCAAGGTGAAACATATAGGAACCCTAAAGAAAGAAAAGACCTCGAAGAGACAACCCCAGGGTAATTTTGACAATACAACTGAAAGAAAGAAATCACAAGATATTGGCAAAAGAAAGTACCAGGAGAGGGTCAGACAATACAAACAAAACAGGTCATTCCAAAATAATGAAACTTTCACCAACAGATTGATGGAGAGTGGACAAAGAGAAAAACGCAACAAGAGGCTAAAGAAACAAAAGAATTTTGGTGTAAAAGATGGAAATAGAAAGAACATAACAGAAATGCTGCATGGATAAATAACATGGAACAAAGAATTCAAAGAACTGAAAGAAAGTCCTTTGGTGAACATACACATGGACTTGATAGGACCAACACTCAATAAAATATAAAATAGGAAAACACCAGGACATGATGGTTTAAAAAATACCCAGTCATCCATGACAGACTAGCCCAGCAACTGGGTAAATGCCTTCAAGAAGCAAGCATACCAGAATAGATGACAAAAGGAAAAACTAGCCAGATCTAGATGACCCCCTACAAAAATAAAGGTGCTATCCCAAGCAGCTATAGACCAATAATGTGTTTGCCTGTGATGTGGAAAATCCTGATCATAGAGATAAGAAATGCAGTCTATTGCTCACTTGTATGCTGTTGACTATTTCTGCAAGAACAAAAAAAATGTCACAGAGGAATAAGAAGAACGAAAGATATACAATATATAGAACAGCATATCCTCCAAGAAGCTAAAACAAGGCTGAAGGATGAAGCCATAACATGGATTGATTACAAAAGGTCTATGATATGGCCCCCGCAAACATGGACAATGGAGTGTTTGAAAATGTACAAAATATCCAACAAAATCATAAACTTCATTGTGAATACCATGTAAAATTAAACTATGGAATTCATAGCATGAATTCAAAACCCGATGTAAAAATCCAAAGAGACATCTTTCAGGGAGACTTCCTCTCACACTTGCAATTGATTATAATAATTATTCCACTCAGTAATGTACTTAGAAAGTTCACTGAGGGGTACGAATTTTCTAAATTGCAAGAAAAGATTTAGCACCTTATGTACATGGATGACATCAAGCTATTTGCAGAAAATGGAAACAGAACTAGAGTCTTTGATACAAACAATAAGAATAGATAACCAGGATATAGGAATGGAATGTGGCATAGAAAAATGTGCAATGCTGATAATGAAAAGTAGGAAAAGAGAAATAACAGAAGGAATAGAAATGGTGAATCCGTTAAGAATTGGAACATGAGCAGCACAAAAAAAATCACCATAAGGACCAATTATGTCAAAACAAAATTGATAACAGAATTGGAAGTGTTGATTATGTGAAGGAAAAGATGAAACAGCTAATCACGTAATAAGTGACATCGCAAATGAGTACAAAAGAATAGAGGAATTAGAAATCAGAGTAAAAACTGAGACTGTACAGACCACAGCATTGTTAAGATTGGCTAGAATACTGAGAAGCGTGCTGGAAACCTGAGGAGGCTTACTCTCACTCAGATTCCAATGAAAAAGATTACCTGTTTAAACTGGAGTTAAAAATTTGCAAGAAGTGAAATAATAATAATAATAATAATAATAATGATCAATCAATTAATCGATCAATCCCAAAAAGCCAGGAAAAGAGATGAGGAGAACTGGATATCAGTGGAAGGATGGAAACCATCCAGACCTCAAAACAATTGTGAATAGTTTAAATATTGGAAACTGTTCTGTTAAATACAGAAAATTTGTTGTAATACAGACACCATTAACACCAGCAGCCACTACTGGTGGGAAATCCCACAAGAAAACTTACAAAGAGTAAAATGATAAAATGATAATACAATGTCACAAGACATGCATTTATTTATGTTTTTAGGTCGTGAACATTTAGAGAAAATGTTTAAAATGAAATAATCGAATGAAAAAAAAACATTCTAAAATTTGGTTGTAAATTGATCCAGGAAAGTAAAAAGTTTCAATAAAGAAGAATTGACAGATTAGCAAGTTGCTACAAGGAAGAATTGCCAGATTAGCAAGTTGCAATAAAGAAGAATTGGCAGATTAGCAAGTTGCAATCAGGAAGAATTGGCAGATTAGCAAGTTGTAATCAGTAAGAATTGGCAGATTAGCAAGTTGCAATAAGGAATAATTGCCAGATTAGCAAGTTGCAATCAGGAAGAATTGCCAGACAAGCAAGTTGCAATCAGGAAGAATTGCCAGACAAGCAAGTTGCAATAAAGAAGAATTGACAGATTAGCAAGTTGCAATAAAGAAGAATTGCCAGATTAGCAAGTTGCAATAAAGAAGAATTGGCCGATTAGCAAGTTGCAATAAAGAAGAATTGCCAGACAAGCAAGTTGCAATAAAGAAGAATTGCCAGATTAGCAAGTTGCAATCAGGAAGAATTGCCAGACAAGCAAGTTGCAATAAAAAAGAATTGCCAGACAAGCAAGTTGCAATAAGAAGAATTGCCAGACAAACAAGTTGCAATAAAGAAGAATTGCCAGATTAGCAAGTTGCAATAAAGAAGAATTGGCAGATTAGCAAGTTGCAATCAGGAAGAATTGCCAGACAAACAAGTTGCAATAAAGAAGAATTGGCAGATTAGCAAGTTGCAATCAGGAAGAATTGGCAGATTAGCAAGTTGCTTTAAGGAAGAATTGGCAGATTAGCAAGTTGCAATAAAGAAGAATTGCCAGATTAGCAAGTTGCAATCAGGATGAATTGCCAGACAAGCAAGTTGCAATAAAGAAGAATTGCCAGATTAGCAGGTTGCAATCAGGAAAAATTGCCAGACAAGCAAGTTGTAATAAAGAAGAATTGCCAGACAAACAAGTTGCAATCAGGAAGAATTGCCAGACAAGCAAGTTGCTATAAGGAAGAATTGGCAGATTAGCAAGTTTCTATAAAGAAGAATTGGCAGATTAGCAAGTTGCAATAAAGAAGAATTGGCAGATTAGCAAGTTGCTATAAAGAAGAATTGGCAGATTAGCAAGTTGCAATAAAGAAGAATTGGCAGATTAGCAAGTTGCAATCAGGAAGAATTGCCAGATTAGCAAGTTGCAATAAAGAAGAATTGGCAGATTAGCAAGTTGTAATCAGGAAGAATTGGCAGATTAGCAAGTTGCTATAAAGAAGAATTGGCAGATTAGCAAGTTGTAATCAGGAAGAATTGGCAGATTAGCAAGTTGCTATAAAGAAGAATTGCCAGATTAGCAAGTTGCAATCAGGAAGAATTGCCAGACAAACAAGTTGCAATAAAGAAGAATTGGCAGATTAGCAAGTTGTAATCAGTAAGAATTGGCAGATTAGCAAGTTGCAATAAGGAATAATTGCCAGATTAGCAAGTTGCAATCAGGAAGAATTGGCAGATTAGCAAGTTGCAATAAGGAATAATTGCCAGACAAGCAAGTTGCAATAAAGAAGAATTGGCAGATTAGCAAGTTGCAATCAGGAAGAATTGCCAGACAAACAAGTCTCAATAAAGAAGAATTGGCAGATTAGCAAGTTGCAATCAGGAAGAATTGGCAGATTAGCTAGTTGCTATAAGGAAGAATTGGCAGATTAGCAAGTTGCAATAAAGAAGAATTGCCAGATTAGCAAGTTGCAATCAGGATGAATTGCCAGACAAGCAAGTTGCAATAAAGAAGAATTGCCAGATTAGCAGGTTGCTATAAAGAGAGAATTGCCAGATTAGCAAGTTGCAATCAGGCAGAATTGCCAGATTAGCAAGTTGCATAAAGAATTGACAGACAAGCAAGTTGCAATAAAGAAGAATTGACAGATTGGCAAGTTGCAATCAGGAAGAATTGGCAGACAAGCAAGTTGCAATAAAGAAGAATTGCCAGACAAGCAAGTTGCAATCAGGAAGAATTGCCAGACAAGCAAGTTGCAATAAAGAAGAATTGGCAGATTAGCAAGTTGCAATCAGGAAGAATTGCCAGACAAACAAGTTGCAATAAAGAAGAATTGGCAGATTAGCAAGTTGCAATCAGGAAGAATTGCCAGATTAGCAAGTTGCTTTAAGGAAGAATTGGCAGATTAGCAAGTTGCAATAAAGAAGAATTGCCAGATTAGCAAGTTGCAATCAGGAAGAATTGCCAGACAAGCAAGTTGCAATAAAAAAGAATTGCCAGACAAGCAAGTTGCAATAAGAAGAATTGCCAGACAAACAAGTTGCAATAAAGAAGAATTGGCAGATTAGCAAGTTGCAATCAGGAAGAATTGCCAGATTAGCAAGTTGCTTTAAGGAAGAATTGGCAGATTAGCAAGTTGCAATAAAGAAGAATTGCCAGATTAGCAAGTTGCAATCAGGATGAATTGCCAGACAAGCAAGCTTCAATAAAGAAGAATTGCCAGATTAGCAGGTTGCTATAAAGAGAGAATTGCCAGATTAGCAAGTTGCAATCAGGAAAAATTGCCAGACAAGCAAGTTGTAATAAAGAAGAATTGCCAGACAAACAAGTTGCAATCAGGAAGAATTGCCAGACAAGCAAGTTGCTATAAGGAAGAATTGGCAGATTAGCAAGTTGCTATAAAGAAGAATTGGCAGATTAGCAAGTTGCAATAAAGAAGAATTGGCAGATTAGCAAGTTGTAATCAGGAAGAATTAGCAGATTAGCAAGTTGCAATCAGGAAGAATTGGCAGATTAGCAAGTTGCTATAAAGAAGAATTGCCAGATTAGCAAGTTGCAATCAGGAAGAATTGCCAGACAAGCAAGTTGCAATAAAGAAGAATTGGCAGATTAGCAAGTTGCAATCAGGAAGAATTGCCAGACAAACAAGTTGCAATAAAGAAGAATTGGCAGATTAGCAAGTTGTAATCAGTAAGAATTGGCAGATTAGCAAGTTGCAATAAGGAATAATTGCCAGATTAGCAAGTTGCAATCAGGAAGAATTGGCAGATTAGCAAGTTGCAATAAGGAAGAATTGCCAGACAAGCAAGTTGCAATAAAGAAGAATTGGCAGATTAGCAAGTTGCAATCAGGAAGAATTGCCAGACAAACAAGTCTCAATAAAGAAGAATTGGCAGATTAGCAAGTTGCAATCAGGAAGAATTGGCAGATTAGCTAGTTGCTATAAGGAAGAATTGGCAGATTAGCAAGTTGCAATAAAGAAGAATTGCCAGATTAGCAAGTTGCAATCAGGATGAATTGCCAGACAAGCAAGTTGCAATAAAGAAGAATTGCCAGATTAGCAAGTTGCAATCAGGAAGAATTGCCAGACAAACAAGTTGCAATAAAGAAGAATTGGCAGATTAGCAAGTTGCAATCAGGAAGAATTGGCAGATTAGCAAGTTGCTTTAAGGAAGAATTGGCAGATTAGCAAGTTTCAATAAAGAAGAATTGCCAGATTAGCAAGTTGCAATCAGGATGAATTGCCAGACAAGCAAGTTGCATAAAGAATTGACAGACAAGCAAGTTGCAATAAAGAAGAATTGACAGATTAGCAAGTTGCAATCAGGAAGTATTGCCAGACAAGCAAGTTGCAATAAAGAAGAATTGACAGATTAGCAAGTTGCAATCAGGAAGAATTGCCAGATTTGCAAGTTGCAATCAGGAAGAATTGCCAGATTAGCAAGTTGCAATCAGGATGAATTGCCAGACAAGCAAGTTGCAATAAAGAAGAATTGACAGATTAGCAAGTTGCAATCAGGAAGTATTGCCAGACAAGCAAGTTGCAATAAAGAAGAATTGACAGATTAGCAAGTTGCATCGGGAAGAATTGCCAGACAAGCAAGTTGCAATAAAGAAGAATTGACAGATTAGCAAGTTGCAATCAGGAAGAATTGCCAGACAAGCAAGTTAACTTGCATCCTCAAAGCCCCACCCCATCTTTAATTTTCATCAGTAAAAAGATTATTTTCAAATACTTTTGAGCATCATCAAAGTTTATCCTTTAAAATAATTAACCTTTCAGTGGAAAGTTCTTATCTTGATGTCCATTTCTTAAACTTGATTCTGAAGATTAATATTGGAAATATAGTGTGATTTACTCATTGATTTACTCATAGCCGTGGAGGAAACATAACTGCTAAATGTCTCCTTTTCAAATGAAGATGGCAATATCAAAGCAATCCTTTCATCAAAGTCTTTTTCTGAGGTTCTTTCTTCATTCGGCTGGATTGGATGAATTAGTAAACAGTTTTCAATGACACCTACGTTATTCTACAAAAACCAGTGACTGATCCAATTGTTTGGTTTCATTTCCCAACGAAATGAATAACTTGATCAAATAAACTGATCTTAAAAGGACATTTTACACAGATAACAAATTAGATCAATTTTTATTCAGCTGATATCTATCTCATTTTCTTTATTCCAGTTTTTGGCTGCATCAAACATGACCAAATGCTTCATTAAAAAGAAATGGGATTTCTCTTGAAACCTTCAAGTTGAAAACTTAAAAATCTACATTGGAAGTGAATTTTGATGAAGAAGAAAATACAGTTTTTATTTGGAAACATTTATTTGAAACTTGAGAATTCACTTCCAGGAAAATAACACACATTTTTGTCACTTGGACCACCTAATACAAAAAGCATAAAAAATGAGATTCTTTTCTATTAACCTCTGAATAGAGGTATCATCCATTAGCCTGGTGGATCTGTCTGGATCTGCCTGGATCTGGACTGTTCAAGAAGACTAGAGAGTACCTTCACAGCAAGTCATCTCTTTCCATACCACCAATATTGTCTAAGGAAAGAGCAAGAGGTAATATGGCTTGGCACCAGTGTCATTACAAGAGTTACTAGTAGACAATATCAGACTGCCTTTGAATTTCCTTTTTTCCATCTCAAAGACTTAGTTTATCATAGACACCTTTAAAAATAATCCTTTCATTTCCATTGAGAAATTCTTCTTTTTCTATTTTATTATCTTTTAAAATTTTCATCAGAAAACACTTTTTCAATGTAAATAATATGAAAGATCAATTCACAAATGTCAACATTATGTCCTTTTTGAGATGCTAACGTATTATGAAACCCATTAACTACAAAAGGGTAAATACAGACATATAAAGTACATTATTTCTTATCCTCTAGGTATCAAAGAACCCCAGCTGAGTTGATAGATCGTTCAGATCAACAAACTTAGATACATATGCACTCATACAGAAATGCTTACACTTACATATATATATATGCATTATTGCATCTTAACATGTGTAATTGTTAGAAGAATAAAATTAATTTTGAAAATCATATATACCGATAATATAAAACAATATGTGAGATTTCCCTCTTCTTTTGACCAGTAATAATCTAATTAAATATAAATAGATAAATAATTTATGAATTAACAATAGAATAAATAATTCTTAATTTCTGAAAAAAATGATTTTTTTTTATTTGAAGCTCTCCAGCAATGACTAAAATAGAAGAGCAGATTTGGGAACCAGTCTAGGAGAAGGATAGCTCTGAATTCAAAGCAAGAAGCATGATTTCCAAAAGCAGTCCAACTTTGTCTTCCATTGAATCCAGGCAACTCTTGAAATGATACTGGGGCAAAACTGCATTGATACTTTCCCTCCTCTTGAACAACATCAGCATCAGAGAGAGAAGGGAGACCTGCTGCACTGGCAACTGTCCATCTTTCATTCAATCTTGCTTGTGTCAGTGCCCAGATTCTGAAGATCTACCCTCAAGAGTTTAATGTATACATCTTGCATTTTAACAAGACTATTATGATCAATGATAAGAAGCAAATATTTCTCATAATTTTTGAAAACAGATGAGTCAGAATTGAATATAGGAAACCATGCAAAAAGGGACAAGAAAATATCTCATAATCATTTTGCAAAGAATAATTTCTTGTAAGAACTGCTTCACATGATTGAAATTTTATTACTATTCTAATTAATCTTGGATTAAAATTTTAGACCAGTAAACGAAAACAAAACAATATTCATTATTTTGAAGGATGAAAAAAATTTATTTCATTAAAAAGTATCTTTTTGTTTTCTTTATTTTAATAGCACTTACAATCAGCAACTTATTTTTTGTAACATATCTTAAATTCTCCATATCACTAACAACAAAAAAAAGATGTATTCATATTTTGATAATTTGTATAGCACATGTATATCTGCTTATATATTTGCAAATATATATATATATATATATATATATATATTTGTATGGAATATTTATGACAAAAATAAAGTTTTCAGCAGCTCTCTTAAGTAAAAAAAGATCTATATATATATATATAAAGTGCGTACATATTTTTGATTTGTTTCCTATTTCTATTGTGGGTTACAATTTTTCAATGTTGTTGTGATTGGTGATAAATAGCACCTTATAACATCAATTTTACCTTCATAAAATTTTGCCAGAAATAATAAAATCCTGGTTAATCTTTGGTTAAGAAGAAAACTAACTTTTTATAAAAAAATTAGTCTAATAGTACAATGATGATATATACATGAATATAACAGCTTTGAAAAGACCTTGATGAAAATTGAAACTAAAAGATGAAAAACAAAAGGCTCATTTATTGGTTTCATAACTCACTTTTCACAGATATAACTGAAGTGATTATACTATTAAAAAAAAAGAACTATAGTCAGGGGAGTAGTGAATGGTAATAGAGAAGAGGAGAAAAAAGAAATAAGGGGATTGGATCAAATAGAAACTTCGTTAAGTTCAAGCAAGCATTCACCCTGTTTACTGACGAAAGGCTTCCAGGACCTAATATCAATACTTTCTAAAAATTTTGGATAAAATGGAGTGGATGACTTGCTTAAAATGAAAAACAAGTTGATTTGTTGGTGCACTAATGATTATGTAACAGATGATCTGTGATTATTCTGAATGTCAGTAGGAACAGAGGTAAAATTCTAGATTTTAGAAGGTACGTGCTCTTTGATTCTAACATCAAAAATGTCTGACAAGTTCTTCCAATGTTGTGTAAGCCAAAACTACAATCAAACAAATAATAAAGCTACTATGGTGGAGTGGGAAGAATGTCCTATTGATTAGGATCTGTTTAGCCAAAAATACAACTCATGAGTTGACTGAACACCAACACTGATGTACAACTGATGAAATTTACTTGGTGAATCCACTGCTAATATTACCAAACCAAAGAAGGTGTAGATCAACAAGACATCTTCATGAGGAGGTAGGTTTGATTTTATTAAAATAATAGATTTTGATTTTAATTACTAATTGTACCATGTTTAATGGAAAACCATTGTTACCAAGAATCCCTATAGTAAACTTAATCTCTTCATCAAAATTGGACATAGAGCAAATCATTAAAGAGCTATGTGTAAGAAACTTAATTAAATCAATTTTTTGTTTAGTATGACAAGATTCCCGAACAGATATACAGATTAGTGAAAGTGGGTTTTCTTTATACCCATGCGAAGAAACAGAAATGATAAAGAAGAATTAGTTTGCTTATCTATTGTAAACTTAACGGTTGGGTGAACATTGTTGTGGGAAGAGAAAAATAAGTCAGTTTCTATCTCACAATTAAAGACATAAAATGTCATCAACAAAATGAAAATGAATTTCTAGCTTTTCACGAATGAATAGTAGACCCGTTTGATGAAAACCTACAAAGATATTCACCAGCGCTGCTTCTACAGGGGAGCCAATAGAAACTCCATCAGTCTGCCTGCACATGATGAATGGGGATAAATAGAATCAGTTGGCCTAATTAAGTTAGCAATACTAGTTGGAAGAGCATCACTTTTAACCTACTTTACCAGAAGTTTTGGGAACTTGGCTTCATTGTAGTTAGTGATTTCAAACCCCAGTTGTGTTATTGCATTCACTTTTGGAGTAATATACTTGGAAAAGGTAAGAACTTCTTTATGCCTCACAATTGTCCTTCAACAAGAATGGTGGCTGAAGCTGTAAATAACTGCAAAGGTGGATTGGCCATAAAGCAAAGACATCAAACCAAATCTGATCATTTCCTTATGAGAAAAGAGTGTCCTTAATCAAGAAACTGTTTCTGCTTAAGACATAACTTACCACATAGAAATGAAATTTCCAAGCTAAAATATTGGTGGGAAATTCCCTTGACTTAGTGGCTCACATGCTAGATTGTGACATTGAAGTTACTGAATTCAATCTCTAGTTAAGCAATTAAGTTTACTATCAGGTTAATACCCTTGGGAAAAGTATAAATCCCCTTATTCCCAGCTATTAGGGTCAGTTTAGACCAACAAAGGAGCCCTGTGTGAAAAAGTGTAATATACTCATAGGTTGTATTGAAATAAATATGTTCCTAATTGGGCCAGACACTTCCTAAAGATGGCCCTGCAGCTCTATGTTAAATAGTACCTCAACTGTCCTTTTACAAGGGTGGCTTTAGCATTATATAACCTATGGAAGTTAAAGCAAGAGAACAACCCAAACTGAACCCAACAACCCAAAGAAAACCAACCATAAAAGGAATGGTTATCTCTGATTACAGACCTTTGATATCCTTGTACAATATACTTTGTTTTACAGTTGTGCAATACAGAAGACAGGATATTGTAACAGAAAGCCTAATGGTACCTATTTAGAAGGCTTATTGCTTGAAAAAACCTTTATTTACTGACATAATACTGACATTCCCACTTGTGTTTGGCTGGAATAATAAGCTTCTACCTTCCTAAAAATTTCAGCCTCTTGCATACTGATGTTTTCATTTTGTAATTTATCAGCATATTGCAGCCCAAAGTAAAACTTCATACAAATCATTACTTATTACAGGATCTGTGTATATATCCATATTATTGATTAGAAAGAGTGTGTCTATCTTCAAAAGATGGGGACTGAACCCAAGGAAAGATTGAAATGTATAACAGATTTTGCTCCATATGAGAACAAAGTAGCCTTCATCAAGAAACCGTCACTATATAGGGTACAATTAAATAGAAATGAAAAATGTTTAGATGAATAAATCTCTTATAAGTCATTCATTTAAATTTCAAAATGTTTCCCTCAACAAACCTCTACAACATTTTTCACTCAACATTATTAACTTCAAAAGATAATATAAAATATATGAAATATATATAAAATATAAAATACACATAAAAATATTATCGGTTAATATCTTTTCTTTTATATGGATTTATCTTTTAGAGTAACAATTGCCATTAGTAAACAGTCAGAAAAAATTTCTTATTGTCTGCAAAAAATGTTAAATTAAAATTGTTTTAAAGAAATCATAGAAGAGATTATTTACATTTGCTTCAAAGATTTTTTTTTATTTACATGCATTAGTTTCATATAATCTCACTCTGTCAGCACAAAGGAATAATTTTTATTGCAATTATAAGCAACTGTGATTCATGTATTGACAGCTTACTCAGCATACATGAAAGATTCAGCTAGTAATTGCCATTAAATTCTCTTTACTGAGATTTAAATTATAGAGTTGATCCATCTATTATTTGAGAGGCAATGTATAAGTTGAAAAAGTGAATTAGAAATTGTACTCAGAGACTTTAGGTCAAATGGATGTGAGTGACAGGTGATGACCCCAAGATCAATCTAAGACCATGGCCTGTATTGGATAGTTTAAAATTTATTCAGTATGTCCAAAGGAGTTGAGATACACATGTGGAAGAAATAGTGTGCCCATATTTTTCTATCTGCATTCCATAGGTAACTCCTCGGAGTCATCATCATCATCATCATATCGTGCTGGCAGCACGGATATCCCTGACCCTCTCTCGCCACTCCTCCCTATCGTTCATCGCTCTAGGTAGGTCTTCAGGACAACAACCTGTATCCTCACATAGCTGCTGAATGTACGTTCGTGCTGGTCGTCCTGCTTTTGCGCGGCCGTGTGTGGGGATCCATAAGAGTACATCTCTTATGAGTTCATCTCTGCTTCTCCAGCAATGTCCTTCATGTCTGGTTCGCCTAACTTGAATAGTTTTTGGGATAGGGGGCAGGTGGCCGTACAGTTGGTGTCTTGTGGGGTGTTGCTGCCAGGACTTGTTCAGGATTGCACGCAGCATTCTTGTGTAATTGCCATCTAGTTTCTTCTCCAGCCGTTTTGTTAGCATCCATGTAGTGCATCCATATAGCAGTATCGATGTGACCGCTGCCTGGAAGAAACTGCGTTTCATTTTATCGGTTAGGTCTGATTTCCATATAGTCGATAGCCTATTGATAGCTGTCCATGCTTTCGTTAACCTCGTTTCGATGTCCTTTTCGGTTGATTCGATGCTGCTTCCTAGGTACGTGAATTTGTACGTGAATTTGTCTACTAGTTTAAGAGGGGTTCCTTCTAGAGTGGAGATGTCCCCCGTTTGGTTATAGCACATATATTCCGTTTTGTGTGCATTAACATGGAGGCCTATGCTTGCTGCTGCTCGTTCCAAACTATGCAGAAGTGTTTCGGCTTGGTCAGGTGTATTTGCCAGTATCGCTATGTCATCGGCGTAGTCGGCGTCCGTAATTGTTGTTGCAGGGTATCTTCTGCTTCTTTTCTTCGTCAGTTTGAAGCCATTCTCTTTGATTTTGTCAATCGATGTTCTAAGTACGTAGTCTAGACAAATGATAAAGAGATACGGAGCCAGCGTGTCCCCTTGTAGTACTCCTGCTACAATGTTGAAGTATTCTGTGTCTCCATCTGGTGATCGTACTTTTACTTTAGTGTTTCTATAGAGAATCGTTATTGCCGCTACGGTTTCTTTAGGTATGCCGTACGCGAGTAGGATTTGTTCCATCTTTCCTCTGTGAATGGAGTCGAAAGCCTTGGTAAAGTCGACAAATATTAATGTCGCTTGTAGGTTCTTTGCCCGTACACCTTCAAGGATTCTGCGGATGGTTAATATTTGTGAGGTCGTAGATCTATTTCTTCGGAAGCCATTTTGGTTTTTTCTAAGTATGTTGTCGATTTTGGGTTCTATTCGGTTTCGTAGTAGGGCATTGTAGATTTTGGCAGCTATGGATGTAAGTGTTATGCCTCGGTAGTTTTTGGCTAATCCGAGGTCCCCCTTTTTAGGGAAGGGGAGTATGCATCCCTTCGTCCATCTATCTATCGGATTTTGATTGTATACTGCGTTGCAGTGTCGGAGCAGTATGTCGTCGAATTGTCTGGTCTTCCATACTTCCGGGGGAATTTCGTCCAGTCCTGCAGCTTTCCTATTTTTAATTTTTCTGAGAACCGAGTCGAGTTCTTCTTGTGTGAATGGTCCAAGTTTAATGTCTAATTGTTTGCTAATTATTCTGGTGATTGGTTCATGCGAAGTTTTTTGGCTTTTGTTTTTTCAATAAGAGATGTTTTCTATTTGAATATCATAGTCAAATAATATAGACGTTAGCAACCATCAGCCAAAGAAGAGAGCAGAGGACGATCTAAGATGAATATCTTTACATTTTAATTCTTAATGCTGACATGTATATTAACCCAATTATTCCATCGTGAGCAGGATGTGACACAAGGTCATTTTTCAAGCAGAGTTGGAATTTAGAATTTTCCTTCTCCTAGACTGGTTTCTATACCCAGGCTAAAGAGCTAATTCTGCCACTTCTGCTTACCCATAGCTGAAGAAGGAATAGTTTGATTCATACCTTTCCTGAGGGTATTAGAGCTATGGGAAATGCAAAAATACAAACACCTTAGTCTAAGATTTGAACTTAGATTGCCTTGTTCATTTCCTCGGTCAATATCCATTACACCACTAGCTGATATATAACTCTTGACAGATAATCATTATTAGGTAGGTCATTTTTATTTAATAACTAGCAAATGTCCTTGCCTTTTGTACTCATTACATAAACAGTCAAGGAATATGGAGGTGATAGTAATGCTATTCATAGTTGGAGCACTTGGAACAATCTCCAAGAAATTGAAAAAGAGATTTGTTGAATTGGAAACCTAAGGTAAAAAATGAAACTGTCAGGATCACAAAATGACTTAGAATGGATAGAATACCAAGAAGTGTCCTGGAGAGATAATTTAATTTGGTTTGTTTGTTTAATGGCTTATCAACCTTCATGGGTTATTTACTGCTAAATCCATTTTTGTATAATTTTGTAGAACAGTAGTGGTATTATTTAGTTAACAACTAGAGGGATAAAAGGTTCATATCTTTCTCTGGGGTATGAGTCAAAAAGTGAAAATGATATCATATATGGAGTTCCAACTTGCTTCCTTTGATGTCATAGTCTAACATGTTAGCCATGATGCAACAGGGACACCCCCCCTATCATTGGAAAGATGGGGAGATTTGGTCTCACTCAGACCTCAGAGAAGACCTCCCAGTAACTTATTATCTTTTCATATTTCAGATGTTAATTTCTTATGACTTTTTTGGTCTTAGCAAGAGATATTGACTGATATTGAAAAATCCATCTTACAGGTGTCAAAAATAATGCAATGCCATGTTTTGGGAATATAAGAATCAACTTTGCTATGTGAGTTGCATCCAATATATGATATCACTTAGCAAGATAGAGTCCTTTGAAGGAAGTGAATCTGGTGACCTTTCAACCTTTGGACCTCTCGCAGACAGACTCATCATATGGATTTCAATAAAGAAATTTATTCAACATCAAAATTCTGTCACGATGATAATCAAGTTGCACTGATTGCTTCTGACTTTAGCTCTTTTATCTTCAGTCATTTGAATATGGCTGCTTTGTGAGTGTAAGGGGGGAGGTGTCAAATACAGTACATTGGTTTTAATGGATTAGTACTCCCTCCATCCTTATCCGTTGTTATGTACTTCATCCACATTATCCATCCATGACATGATTATGGGGTTAGTGATGGTTGGGTGAGAGTTTATTCTTACCTTATTAACTCCAGAGTTACGTTTTAAGTGGAAGGATTTGCGAGAAATAACTTTAACATAATGAAGTAAAATAAGAAAATTAGTATGTTTAACCTTATTACCATGCTTAGACATCTTTATTGAGGCCTCAATTTCATTGGCTGTTCAATATGATGTATTTTAGAAATTAATTGCCTCCCTAAACAAAAACATGATTCCTCAAATCATATTTGGAATCCTAAACATTTTGTATCAGTGCTATATATTTAAAGTCGATTGAGCTTTCAAGCTTTGGTAGAACAGACATTTTCAAAGAAAAATCTCTAAATTCAAAAGGAGTGTTTTTCAGAAGAATTTGTGGCACATTTGGTACCATTCTTTTGTTATCAGCTTTTATCCAAAAACTGTGGCTGATTCTCGACACAAACTATAAGCAATTCACTTGTGTACATAGTCCTGCAGTTCATATCTTTAATCAAACCCTTGGACTCTCATATGTCAATACTGACAAGTGGATCCATAATATATATATATATATATATATATATATATATATAAAGAGAGAGAGAGAGAGTGGGGGTGAATTATTATTTCAGACACCTAGGCCACCAAAACTGTGATATCACCCCTGGTCGGCAGCTGATGAGGACAGGGTATTGTGTGTGCTTTCACACATTGTATGATAAGATTTTAAAGGTATATATAAAGAGAGAGAGAGAGAGAGAGACAGAGAGACAGAGAGTGAGTGAGAGAGAGAGAATTATGATTAAAATTTAACACTTAAAGCATTTTTAATCAGTTCAATCTTTACAATGCTCTCTGTGCAACAATAGAGAGGAATATTACAAAATTTTCAAGAACAAAATTGAATAACGATAAAAAGAAGATCAAAACTCATGACTGAATATTACATTGCAAATCTTCAGGTGAACTTTAATTCAAAATATTTATTTATTCATGTTCTCTGATTTTATGGGAAAAATATTATGTATGATATATATATATATATATATATATATATATATATATATATATTAAGATGTTGATATAATAATTATTTTATCCTTCTCTATGTATGTGTATATATCATTGATTCACTAATATATTCACTATTTCTATTGCTATATATATGAAAGGGAGCTGATAAGTTCTCAATACATTGAAAAAAAGTTTTTTTCTTAAATCAATGAAGAAACTTCAAAAATACATTGAACAACGAGACAAATATGTAGAATAAGCAGTACTTTTCTTCTAGGACATACTGAGCCCCCAGTTTGCTGGCGCTTGCAGAATACACCAACAGCACGTGTCTGCCAAGGGATAAGACCCTCTACCATCGACTGTCCTGGACATATGACACTAAACAATATGATGGTAAGGCTCCAGCAATGCAAGTGCTTTGAGTGCCCTTTCATTGCCATCACTCCCAGGTCTACTCTGGCTTTGAATGGTAGCACCTGATAGGGTCCTATATGTGGGTCGAACAGAACTGTTTGACATTCAACTGAGTGTAAACAGATGACGGCTGCTAAATCTAATTGCTTGAAATACAAATATTTTATCATTTAACTGTGTATAAATGAATGACTGATTGGAACCATTGAATTTTGTTGACTTATTGTAAATTGAAATGTTTGAAATAGAACTATTTGATTATTTAAGTCTGTGTAAACAAATGACTGATGTTTAATTGAATTGTTAGTGATACATCTCAATACTTGCAACTATTTAACTGCGTGCAAAAGATTGAATTTAAAGCTTGTGTAAAAATCTTATTAACAAAATGTGTTTAGAAATCATATATATTTAATGCATGTGTATAAAGAGGATTTGGCATTAAATAACCTACAATGCCATGAAACCAAACCAAACCAAACCAAACCTAAGACCTTCTTTTCTTTGTCAGGCTGAGAAGTATTTAGCAGTACCTTGCTATCAATTCCAATGTTCAACATCGTCGGCACATCACTTAAACATTTTTCTGGGTTTGGCCAAGATCTTTTCAGTATAGGCTTATATATATATCTATATATATAAATTTGGAAACAATGTGCCGAGTGTGTACATTGACTGAAGTTCTTTATATGTTGAGACATACGCTAAGAGATGCTTTGTTTCTTAGGGATATACATACATACCCACACACACATGCACTCACACGCACACACACCCTGAAGTAACATTTACATTGACTATAGGTAAAAGGAAAGGAAAAAACAAAGGTCTTTAATAAGATAACCAAAATCCACCAAATACTCTTGAAATATATGTGTACTAGTGTATGTATTCATGAGTATACATATGTATATATGTGCACACACACACACACACACACACACACACAGAACAGATACATAAATATTCACCAAAAAAATTATATACACAAATTAACACCAATGGGATTGACAGAAAACCGGAATTTTACTATGAAAGAAATTTTACAGCCAGAACTATATATTCAATCATCTTAAGTTGATGTAAATGTTTGAAACAAATATATAAAATAATAATTTTAAAAAGCTCTAATTATCTAATTTGAAATCATTTTTAGATCTATTCATTTTGAAATATTTACTTTTCTCTTGTTGGACCAACAATTTCTCACTCTCTCTCTCTCTCTATATATATATATATATAGATATATACATATATTCTCAACATCTATTGTAGGATACAGAATTTCTTATGCAATTAATGGTTATACCACCTGTAGATACAGACACATGTATGTACATATATATATATATATATATATATATACAAATGGAGGCGTGCATATATTCATCTCTCTGTGTGAGCATATGTGTGTTTGTGTATCTATACACGTATATCTAGTTATCATATATATATATATATATATATATATACATATATATATATATATATATATATATATATATACATTTCACTGAAAAATATATAAGAATATTCTAAATTTAGCAAACTATGAGCATAAAGACAGTTACTTCTATTTGCATTTACATCTCTATATAAAGTTAACGTGGCTGTAGGTTTATTTTTACTGGTTCAGGTTTTACATAAAAACTGTTTTCCCAAAACAGTTACTATATCTAAGCTTCTGAGTTGCATGCAATATCATCATTTTCATCATGATGTGTTGCTAGAATGTATTTCTCTGACACTGTCTCCCTATTTGTCTCTATCATCCATCGATTCCGGCAGTTCTTCTCGACTACATCCTGTTTCGGTACTGAGCTGTTGTAGATAAGTTTTAGTTGATCAATCAACACTTGCATATCAGTTTGAAGGGGTCTATCGGAAAATGTTGCTTATGAGTTTGTCCTTACTTCTCCAGCAGTGTCCCGCATGTCTTCTTTGTCTTATTTAAATGCTTATTGAGATGGTAAGTTAGTGGCTGTATAGCTGCTGTTTTAGAAAAAATTGTGTTTTATTTTATCAGAGAGATATGACATCTATATGATCAATAACCCATCAATAGCTGTCCCTGCCTTTGTGAGTTGCATATTGATGTGATTATCTGCAGATGAGATATGGCTTCTGATGGGTTTTTTTCAAATGGAGGTAGAAAATTTTCCTAATTTGCTTTAAATTCAAATCATAAGAAATAAAAAAAGTTTTATTATTCAATTTCAATTTTATCTTTTGAAATAAACTGTTTTTTGTTGTATAATTTTTTATTGATAGCTTTTATGATCATAAGCTTTGATATTCAGTAAAAACTGAAGGAGATTTTTTTATGAGATGAAAAAATAATCTTATTTTAAAATAAGTATAAGTTTTTATTTTCTTATTGACTTTGAAATTAAATTGTTAATTTTTAATTTATTCATTATACTTTTTCTAATGAAGATGAATTGAATTTAATGGGTCAGCATATATATATATATACAAAGGCTATCCCCTTGTTTTGTACATTATATGAGTGTCTACAAGTTCAGTTATGGGTGTAAAAGGCTTGACTACTAATACAAGTAATTTGCTTACGGTGAGGAAGGCTCATGGAGAATCAGCCACATTTTTGGGATGAGCTTATAACAGGAGAATAAGGCATCCAGTCTGCTACTCTATCCCAAAACAAGTCTCCTCAAATTTTGAATTTAGAGTTACATATATACATATATATGTATTCATGAGTATGCATGTATGGGAAATCAACTGATTAATTTTTGGGGGTTAATTTTGGGCCAAAGATTAGGCTCAAGAAGCTATAATTTATGTATCGGTATTTTCTGCTTTTACACATTCATTTTAAAACTTCTTTGAAATTTGCAGACAACAATATTTGACTTGCTGAGAAAAATTTGAAGGATCAAAACCAAAAATAGTTCAAGAAATCTTTACCCTGCCTGAGAATTTCAAAAATACATATTTTAACCAGTATTGTGTTAGTATAGAATTTATTCTAAGGCTAATAGTAACAAATGAATGAATTAATACTTCGTTTAATTCATACAATTTATTTACCAGCATGTGAAACAATGAATATACAGTCCTTCCTGTGTATAAAGTTGAGTTTAAGGGACTTACTGGCATGCTGAAAAAGATATCTGGTATCTTTAGGTTGTCTCTTTGAGAGCTTTTAATGTCACTGCCTCACGGAACGTCTGGTGGAATCTATCTGATTGGACTTTGGATTTTATACCAAGACTTCTGGGTTAATCATGTGATTAGTATATCCAATCACAGAGAGCCTTTCCCCTCACTCACTTCATACACAGGAATTACCATTTTACTGACCCAACACCAGTAAGAATAATAAACAAATTACTAACTTTTTCATCTAATGTCAAGCCAACCTCAGTCTTATAAATAAGCAATAAAAACAATACACTAACCAGCAGGTTTTACAGATTTATTTGGTAACATACACAAACTTTCAGTTTTATTTATTCAGAGTGAATAATCTAACTTTCTTTTCCTTCGCATTTAATTTCAATATCGCTTCATTGTTTTAAATGGAAGGAGAACAAGTTTGTTTACTTAGACATGCTTGAATTTTCCTCTTACTGATGAAATTTCTATCTACATCCATTTATATATCAGCACATATATAAACTTGACTTGGTCACATTTCATGTGCGTATCTTGGTCAGCCAGTGAACCTTTTAGTTTTTCTTTGTATAAATGTGTGTGTATGTATATTTGTGAGAGTATATGCATAAAAATATAACAATGTGTGAGTATAGATACATATATATATATATATTTCTTTGTGTATATATATATATATATATATATGTGTGTGTGTGTGTGTGGGCATGTATAGCACCTATACTCTCGGGGAAAGGTATGAATCCAACTATTCCCCTGCCAGCTATGAGTAAGTAGTAGGGTAGACTTGGCTTTTGTACCTTGGTATGGTAAGCAGTCTTGAAGTAAAACTCTAAATTTAGATCAGTTTCACTTTACTAAAAATTGACCTTGTGTCACATGCTAATCATTGCGAGGGGTTGGGTAAATGTATATTACGTTTAGCTTAAGGTATTATGTTGGTGTTTTTTCTTTTGACAAGGCATTGGTGTTAGTTGATTATTTTCAAGCATTGTAAAAGTTTATGATGGAATTTTTTCCTGAGATTCAGTTGGTATATTTTATTTAAAAATTGTATCATTTGGGTTTTTTCACACCATTAAAAACACAGAATATATATATATATATATATATATATATATATATATATATGTATATATATATATATATATATATTGCTGAATTCAAACTAAGGATTGTGTGCGTATGAATATGGGTTTATATATATATATATATATATATATATTTGTGTGTGTGTGTGTGTGTGTGTGTGTGTGTGTGTGTGTGTGCTTATGTGCGTGCATGTGTATGTGTGTGTATACATTTATATATATATATATATATATATATACATATATTGTTCAGTTCAAAGATAGTGGAGAAGTTAATCTTGAATTTATGTCTGTAAAATGTGTGTACCTTTTAATCATTTCTTTCCTTCAATTCAAAGTAAATTTATGGTTTTATATTTTTCTTTCACACTTGACAAAAAAAAAAAAAAAAAGAAAAATTAGAAGTACAATATTCTTTGCTTGTGTAAGCACTGTTTTTATTTCTGATTTCATTAATTGCTTGAATTAATTAGTTTAAGAGTCTAAAAAAATAATATATATATATATATATATATATATATATATATATTATAGTTATTTAAAAATGCAAATTTCTTTTATGCAATTGCAAAAGGAAATCATTTGCTGAAAGAAGAGAATGTTATTGTAAAGTAGAAAATATAAAGTATTTTCAAAAGGAAGCATGGGTATTACAACTAGTATGTATTGAAGATGATGGATCATAAAAAAAAAAAGCAACTCCCAAATTGCATTTCAAAGGACCATTCAAGAATCATTTTTGCACTATTCTAGGGTTCATTTCAAAGTCTTTGAGAATGGAACAAAGACAATGATTGAAGGTGACAGAAAAGTCACCAATAAACGACAAGATGTTCCTTAAAAATTTCCATCTTTGATAAGCAGATGACAAAGAAAGGCTAATTGCAGTAAAGCATATGTAAGCTTTTTGTAGCAATCTTGACAACAAATCAGAGTCGGACAGATGAAACAAATCTCTTTGATGAAACCCTTAGTATCAGGCAAATGAGCTTGACTTCTTCAGCCAATCAGGAACTTTCCTAAAGGCCCCCACCATAAAAGGTGTCATCATTTCCCGACTAATATAGCAAAAGTAACAAGATGAGCAGAATTCCTTTATAGTAGGTGCTGCATGGCCAATTTAAGGAACCAAACTGAAGGAAAGAAAGCCACTTATCATTCAGGAGAAAAGCTTTAATAGTTTTCAAAAAAAGTTGCATATACACCCACTTATTTTGATAATTATATAATATCGTGAGTAACATGAATTTTATATATAAGAAGCATTTCACACTGACAAAGCATATGAAAAGAAAAATGTAGAATGTACAATACAATTTACATTAAAATATACATAGCACAAGTACAGAATTCAAAATATTTCGGACTATAAATCACACACACACACACACACACACATTCAATCTCTGTACACATACATACACACACATGCATATATATATACGTGTGTGTGTATGTGTGTGTGTGTGTATGTTGATAAGTGTCTGCATATATGTGTCTGTGTGTTTATTTTTCAGTGTGTCTGTTTCTAAGTATGTACATGTATATATACCATTTCACTTCATGCTAAAGCCTTTGGGAAATATATAAATTCATCTTTTCTTCTAAAAACTTTGAGTAAGTAGAAGGGCAGATTTGGAACTTTAGTTTTAATACTGCAACCATTCCAAGAAAAAGAAAAGTCTGAATTCAAAGTAAAGTTGGTGACCATAGTTGAGGGCCACCTGAAAGCTCCCTTTTCAATTGCTACTACACTGAGGTGTAGGGTAAGGTGCTACTCCTTTCCCTAGATTCCACCTCTTTACCCTTGTAACATACCTTGTAATGCTGAGTGTTAAGCAAGGATGAATCAAATACCATTTTTTGAGTCTTTGGTATGACTCGACTTGGAATTGAACCCCGGTCTCCCAGACCATTAGCAAACACACTACTCATTAGGCCAATGGCACACAAAAAATGGCCTTATGTCATATCCTGCCTATAGCAGAGAGAATGGGTAAATTTGTGCATTCACAAACACACATATATACACACAAACATATATATATATATAGTAAGAGAGAGAGAGGGGGGGGAGAGGGAGAGGGAGAGATAGAAATGAATGAATATTAAAATATATGGATCTAATTTCCATATGTATTTACCTCTAACAATTGAACCTTAATGATGTAGTTTCACTCCCAGCTAAATGTATTTGGGTGAGTCAAAAAGGTTATGAACTATACTGGAAAGTGAGATTCTGAGCTCACCTGATACTCTCCAAGTGCTACTTGCTTGACCTTGAAAAATTTCTTGAAATCTCAGGAACTGTGATTAATTTCCTGAAACATTAGTGCTGTGATCAACTGCACCTTCACCTTTCAAACAATAAATGTTTTTGGTTGCTTCTTTGGTGTTATGACCCAGTTTGATCATGAAGAGTATAAGTATACAATTATCGGTGCTAGCGGCACGACATGATGATGATTATACAAATTTACTTATATTGCACATTTATCTGTGCATCTTTCAAATCACACATGGAGTGAAGCAATGCACAAGGGGTCTGACAACCATGGTACTACCAATCACAGTGGGTACATACCACTGCTTGAACTGCTTTGTAATATATACACCACAAACTAGCATGCTCCAAAATTGGCCTCATAGGTACAGTGTTCGGTAATGGTCCGGGAGACCTGGGTTCATACCAAAGACTAAAAATGGTACTTGATGCTGCTTTGCTTAACACTCAGCAATATAAGGTACACTATCAAGCAATCCAGGGAAAGGAGTAATGCCCTTCCCTACACAGTAGCTATTGAAAAGGAAGCCTTCTGGTCTCCCTTGACTACGGTCGCCAACAACAACTCATATCAATGAAAACATACTGAAAAGGCTGAAATATGATTTCTCTACTGGATGAATTTATCCAGTTGCCAATAGATTTATTGAATGGCCATTGGGATAAAGATATACTTTGTTCCTTCCAATTTCTTTTTCACAGTTCATACTAAAACAAAATTAACAGGATGACAGCTTTCAAATGGCTCAATAAAGGAAATATAAAAGTCGGTAACACATTCATACAAACATTTGTTAGTTTTGATATTTTTTTATGACTTAATGTCTTCGTTAATTATATCATTTATTTTAATTAGTTAATCATTTAAATTCACAGTTTTCAATCTCTTTTTTATTCTTCTATTCTTTAATTCTTCTGTGGTCCATTTGGGTCAACATTTTTGAGCAGTCACACCGACACTGAAAATTACAAACCTCATTTAAAAGATTCTTCTGAACAATTGAACTCTGAAATTAGAACTCATTTAATTTCTTTATTTTTACTGCAATTGTCAATTGGCTGACATTTTTGGCACCACATCCCTATGCACATAGTAGCATGAAACCTTTCTTTTTTTTTTTTTTTTTGAGAATGCTAATTATGCGTTTGTCAGAAGAAAAAGTTTTTCTTTCCAGAGGTAAACTTTGAAAGAATCCATTGAAAAGTAATCATAAAACTCCGTTTCAAACTTGAACATCTATTTTGATAATCCTTTAGGCAAACTGTTAATTGCTTTAAAAAAATTATTTTGCCTGCTTGAATCCTTATCACAATTGCTTCGTCTGTCTGTCTGTCAATATGCTACTTTGTACGTATCTATCTATCTATCTATCTATGTTATTCTTCTAATATCTATCAATCTATCTATCTAGCTATCTATCTGTGTCTGCTCATATCAATCTCAGTCACACTATTACATTCCTTTTGGGATTTATACGCTTTGGAAAGGTTTTAACCATTATCGGTCAAATAGCACCTCTGTTGTTCTTCTCCGTGAATGGATTTGGCATTAAACATCCCACAAATGTTCATATACTATAAAATAAAGAAACCAAAACAAAATCATATCAATCTATTTATTTCATCTTGTGTACATGTACGTATTTATGTATGTATGTCAGTTTGAGCTTTCTCAAATAAGACACCTTATATTAAATCTAAATTTGATGGATTCCTTTATTCCCTTCACAGTCATGAGAGAGCTATATATTTGAGAATAATTATTTTTGTTGTTTGTAGGGTATGCCTGGAATTGCATGTGAAAGCTTGAGTCATTTGTCACATTGAGTGTAATGTTTAGTGTGGGTGTTTTGAATGCTATGAGGTCTGTTGAAAATGGATAACTCTAGAGGAATGAAATCAAGTCCTAGCAGCTACTACAAGCCAAAAATATTGACAATTACCTTCATGCCTTTTCTTTTATACCTAGGTGGGTTGCTCTGGTACCAAAGGCAACAATTAACTTGGCTGAAAGCAAAGGCAGAGTTCTATGTAGAAATAAAATGATAATCACACAAGGTCAAGTTGGCATAAAAGTGTTAATTTTGAGGCTATGTGCATTCCCTAGTCAGGCTGGGAAAATTCAGTGAGAACATGGAAAGTATCAGACAAGCACTGCATCTCATGGCTCAGAGTGGTTCGTCACCTTCACAACCTCAGTAAAAGCACCTGAAACTACCAAATTGTACCTCACATTACAAAAATATCACAAAACTTTTGACTCACCCTAGTAAGAATTGAGGGATTCCTGTTGGCATAATGGATAATATGCTGAACTTTGAAGTAAACAATTTCAAACTCCAGTCATGCTGTATATACTCATATTCAAACTAATGCTCATAGCCAAACTATGAAGTCCTTTACTTCCCTAAATATGGGTTAAATAGAACAACTACTGTAATTCGAGAACAGCTTTGATATTAAATAGCCTACAGAGGTTGATATGCCATTAAACAAAGAAATTGGAGGTGCCCGTGGTGTAATGGTTATCATCATAGGAAATGGACATGGTGACTCGAGTTCAAATCCTGGATGAGACTGATTGAATTTCACATCACACTAATACCCTTGGGAAAGGTGTGAATCCAATTATTCTCCCTCCAGCTATGGGTAAATAGTAGAACAGACTAGGTTCTTCAGCCTTGGTGAGGCAACTAGTCTAGGAGAAGGAAAACTCTGAATTCAAACCTGTTAAAATCAGCTTAAAAATTGACCTTGTGTCATATCCTGCCCGAGCAGAGGGGTTGGTAAATAGGATTAAACAAAGAAATTGAAACTGAACCTTTTGTTTGATAACTGTTTCATGTATCCGTATCTATGAGTATGTGCCTCTGTGTATGTGCCTCTGTGTATGTGCCGCTGTGTATGCATATATTTATACTAATGTGTAATTATGGACACAATCATCTACACAATTAGATATTCAGCTGAGGGTGTGTGCACATCCATATATTTATACATTAGTAAAATATATTATCCTTGTTGAAGTCATTTTCCCAAAAATTAGTCGTAAAGACTTCAGACAAAACACAGATTAATAATTTACATCAGCAGATTATTAATTTTTTTTTCTCATCCAAAAATACACCAAGCAACATTGTTCGTTTTTTCCAAAATAGTTTTCACTTGTAAACATTTTTCACTACTTATTAAAAATTAAATTTTCATTATTCAGCACTTTTTCCCTTGACTTTCTTTAAAAAGAACATTATCCTCTGTTTTACTGGCTTCAATCATCACAATTTTGATAAAGTAAACGAAGGAAATTTCTGCAGGATTTTCATTTCTCTTGTAAAAAGTAAAAATAACAAAAAACAAAACAAAAAAAAAACATGAAAAAACAAAACCTCTCCTTTCAACCCTTTCTCAACTTAAATCAAGAATATATGACCTCAGCATTATAGAAAACTTTTTTTTAATTTTGTACAGCCAAATTACAGAAAAAAGATAGACTTGATAAAAGAAAAAGTCCAAAGTAAAGAAGATATTTTGCTTTCTTTGGAAAATGATAAAACCTGAATAATTAAAAAAAATGGATGAAAAGTAAAAAGTATAAAAAGGGGCTGAAAGGTTCTTGGAATTTTTTGGAAATATTTATTGATTATTTTTCGATGTGTGAAAGAAACTTAAGAAATGATATGCCAAATGTGATTAACTCATACTTTTCATGGTTAATCCATTCTTGGTAAGGCCGAGAACTTTTTGCACTTTCTTATACTTTTGCTTTAACTCTTTGATAAATGATAATAGAATTATAAATGGTAATTGCAATAAATGCTGTATGAAATAAAACTAATGTAGTGATTGTGTTTCAGTTTACTAAAAATTCAGCATAGATTGTGTTAATGATTGATTTTAACAGCATTTAAACCTGTCTAGGGGTATTTTATGCCTTAAGGTTTGGGAATTACATTCCTTTCCCATTCATATTTCCAATTTTTAGTGTGGCTCTAATGTAAGAGTTTTTGCACACAGCTATGTGATATCAAGTTTTCCTATCACAAAGAAATAATTTGCACCCAGTTGTATGGCTTTAAGGATTCCTAATACTAATTCATATAGAATTGTATGGTTTCAAGTAACTATTTCTATTCAATAATAATAAATTGTTGAGATGGATTCGCATGTTTGTCAGAATTGATAAGCAGACACCGAAGATTACCTTTCTATCTCAAACATTTTTTTTTTTTTTTTAGTGAATCTTTTTTTCAATCCAATGTTAAGATATCTCTTTCAATGACATCATAAAAAAGATCTCCAAATTATTCGAAAGTGAATTCAATACAACAGGAAAATGAAAGTTCTATATGGAAGGAAAGATAGACTCTAGAAAAACAAGGTCAAGTGATAGCATATTTTGTCGGCTTATTCATACTATTTAGTCATACTGAAAGCATTTGTTTCTTCTAGATCATCAAAGTTAAGCAGGGTGGGGTGTTCTTATGGAGTAATGGTTAAAGAGCTGAACTACAGAATCGTAGTGAGTTCAAACTCCAGTCATGCTATTACATTCACTTTCAGATACTCTTGGGAAAAGGGTATGAACCCCCTTATCCCCCAAGCTATGGATTAGATAGTACCACTACTGTTCTTCTAGAAGGATGAATTTGACATTAAATAACCCAAGAAGGTTGATATGCTATTAAACAATCAAACCAAAGTTAAGCAACAATGAGACTGCTCTCTACATAGTTGGGTAACACTGAGAAATAGTCGCTGATGTTACAATATTAATATTACTTCAACTAATAATAATTCCAATGTGAAAATAGAAATATAATACTGAATGATTGAGAGACAATAAACGGTAAGTTTTAGGGTTAGGCTTGATCTTCAACTTGCTCAAAAGCTTTTTATTTTAATTATTAAAGCATAAGGATTTAAGATATACAATATTTCCATGTTCCAAAAATACATCATGGGTTTTATTCCCGATCTTCTTCATCAATAATAATTTTGTTTGTTTTTCAGACAATAGATGGAGGAAAGATGAAATTAAGCCTTTTTAGAAGATGGATGAACTTTCTTTTAGAGTACTGTGTTTTGATAAATTGTTCATTTAACACTGGACTTCTCAAAGTGATTCATATAGATCTTTGTGGTAAATAAAATTTTAGCAATAAATTCCTGTGCCGGTCAATGGCCTCAAAGTAAGAGAGTCCAAAATCCTGTTGCACTATTACATTTAATTTTAATAAGAGAACAAAAAGGTTGGTAATAAAATCAATGTGCTTGAATACCCAGAAGCAGGGTAGTATAGTAATATAAAAACTAAAAAGACTGATACCTCATCGTACAATCACAGTAACTAAGTTTCATATGAGAAAAGGAAATATAACAACAATTATCAAACTTGACACCACAGTTTAACTGATGAAAGTTGTAATTTACAACGTTTTTTACTTAGATGTGACACAAAGTCATATGAATGGGGCACTTGTGTACATTTACGAGTCTTACTTGCTAACCATTAAACCACCAGAGTTGCCCACAACAGATTAAAGTAGGTTTTTGATTTTAGACCAAAACAGAATCTTGGCACCTTAATTACAATTCAAAGCAGGTAAGTTCATGGCACTTTTGATTAGTTCAGTCATTCAAAAAGTCATTTTCTCATTACATAGTAGTGATGCTTTAAGCTAAATAATTAATTGGTAAGATGTTGTTGTTTTTTTTATAACAAGTACATGGTGCCACCATGAATCATTTGCAATGGAATATTCGTTTTTTAATGCATAAAAGAAAATTAAATAAAAGTGAACGTTTCTATGCTTGCTTCTATATTTGGAAGAGTGCTTAGCATACTGATTATCATCTTAAAAAACAAAATTGGTGATTCAAGTTCAAATCATGGATGAGGCTATGCACCCTTTTCTTTGGTGCAAATGTACATGGGAAAGACATGAATCTACCAGTACCCTTTTCTTTGGTGCAAATGTACATGGGAAAGACATGAACCTACCAGTACCCTTTTCTTTGATGCAAATGTACATGGGAAAGACATGAACCTACCAGTACCTTTTCTTTGGTGCAAATGTACATGTGTAAGACATGAACCTACCAGTACTCTTTTCTTTGGTGCAAATGTACATGGGAAAGACATGAATCTACCAGTACCCTTTTCTTTGGTGCAAATGTACATGGGAAAGACATGATTCTACCAGTACCCTTTTCTTTGGTGCAAATGTACATGGGAAAGACATGAACCTACCAGTACCCTTTTCTTTGGTGCAAATGTACATGGGAAAGACATGAACCTACCAGTACCCTTTTGGTTGATTCAAATGTACATGGGAAAGACATGAATCTACCAGTATGCTTTTCTTTGGTGCAAATGTACATGGGAAAGACATGAATCTACCAGTACCCTTTTTTCTTTGGTGCAAATGTACATGGGAAAGACATGAACCTACAAGTACCCTTTTCTTTGGTGCAAATGTACATAGGAAAGACATGAACCTACCAGTACCCTTTTCTTTGATGTAAATGTACATGGGAAAGACATGAATCTACCAGTACCCTTTTCTTTGGTGCAAATGTACATGGGAAAGACATGAATCTACCAGTACCCTTTTTTTTTGGTGCAAATGTACATGGGAAAGACATGAATCTACCAGTACCCTTTTTTTTTATGCAAATGTACATGGGAAAGACATGAACTTACCAGTACCCTTTTCTTTGATTCAAATGTACATGGGAAAGACATGAATCTACCAGTATGCTTTTCTTTGGTGCAAATGTACATGGGAAAGACATGAATCTACCAGTACCCTTTTTTCTTTGGTGCAAATGTACATGGGAAAGACATGAACCTACCAAAACCCTTTTCTTTGGTGCAAATGTACAAAGGAAAGACATGAACCTACCAGTACCCTTTTCTTTAATGTAAATGTACATGTGAAAGACATGAATCTACCAGTACCCTTTTCTTTGGTGCAAATGTACATGGGAAAGACATGAACCTACCAGTACCCTTTTCTTTGGTGCAAATGTACATGGGAAAGACATGAACCTACCAGTACCCTTTTGGTTGATTCAAATGTACATGGGAAAGACATCAATCTACTAGTAAACTTTTCTTTGGTGCAAATGTACATGGGAAAGACATCAATCTACCAGTACCCTTTTCTTTGGTGCAAATGTACATGCGAAAGACATGAACCTACCAGTACCCTTTTGGTTGATTCAAATGTACATGGGAAAGACACCAATCTACCAGTACCCTTTTCTTTGGTGCAAATGTACATGGGAAACACATCAATCCACCAGTACCCTTTTCTTTGGTGCAAATGTAGATGCGAAAGACATGAACCTACCAGTACCCTTTTCTTTGATGCAAATGTACATGGGAAAGACATGAATCTACTAGTACCCTTTTCTTTGGTACAAATGTACATGGGAAAGACATGAACTTACCAGTACCCTTTTGGTTGATTCAAATGTACATGGGAAAGACATGAATCTACCAGTACCCTTTTCTTTGGTGCAAATGTACTTGCAAAAGAGACATGAACCTACCAGTACCCTTTTCTTTGGTGCAAATGTACATGGGAAAGACATGAATCTACCAGTACCCTTTTCTTTGGTGCAAATGTACATGGGAAAGACATGAATCTACCAGTACCTTTTTTTTTGGTGCAAATGTACATGGGAAAGACATGAATCTACCTGTACCCTTTTTTTTGGTGCAAATGTACATGGGAAAGACATGAATCTACCAGTACCCTTTTCTTTGGTGCAAATGTACATGGGAAAGACATGAACCTACCAGTACCCTTTTCTTTGATGCAAATGTTCATGGGAAAGACATGAACCTAACAGTACCCGCTACTGTTAAGTACTAGAGCAGACCGTGTTCTTTCGCCTTAGTTAGACAACCAGTCTTAGAAAAGGAAAATGCTGAATTCAAAACAGCTTTACCCTACTTATGTCACATTCTGCTGATAATGGATGGGTTGGGTAAATGAATACTTATAAATTAGGATACTTTAAAACATTTTTGGTTTCCCCCAGAAAACATCAAAGAAGAAAGATTGTTTTTGCAATTTTTTTCAATGTAGTTCCGATTAGAATTAATGGACTTTGACTCTCGATGTTCAGATTGCGTTAGTTGCAAAGAAATGACAACAAACATTTGAATTTTTACATCTTTAATGGGAGTTGCACCTGTCTATCTCAGTGGGTTTGGTTTCTTTGTTTAATGCCACATCAACCTTTAAGGTTTATTCAATGCCAATACCATCCGTATAGAAGAACAGTAGTGGTACTATTTCAATCATGGTTGGGTGGGGATAAGAGTGCCCATATCTTTCCCCAGAGTATTTGTCGAAAAATGAATATAGTACCCTGACTGGAGTTTGAACTCACAATGATCAGTATTCCAGTACATTAATATCTATACCAGAGGGACTTCCCCTATTCCCAGATGAGACAAAGAATCTTTTAAAGTACCTTTATATATATATGTACATATTTGTGTGTGTGTGTGTGTGTGTGTGTGTGTGCATTTATAAGCAAGAATAGAATACTATCAATATAAATGTATATATATATATATATATGAAGAATGATCCAAATGTATCAAAACTGAAGGTTTGATTTTTTTCAACTTTCAAAATTAAAATGAGGATTTGTGAAGATGTCTAGAAAAGCATGAATTTTCTTTGAAAATTTTTATCAAATATTTTTTCTGAGTTAAAAAAAGTTGAGAAATAATGTGGCGAGTTTGCTGAGTTATAAGATGAATTTGTGAAATCGGATATATATTACATTGGTCAAAATTATTCACTTCTTTATCTAGCGGAGAAATTTTCAGTACTCCTTTGTAAATATTATATCTCCAAATTCATCTTTGCAAATTTTGGAAAAATTAGATGCAATATCAAAGTAAGATTCTGTTCTATTATATGAAAAGAGATTTCCTTTTCCTTACTGAAGCTAAGATATATTAATACTAGAGTATTTGTCAAAAGTTTTGCTCTATTTTAGTAATGTAAAGAAAATTCAGCAGCTCTGGAAGCTTTTGCGGTGGTCATGAAGATGACAGACCACCCTGAACTGTGCTTGCCTGATGCTCTCCGAGTGCTACACTCCAGCTTCACCTCTATGTCTTGGAGCATGGCTTGAGAATCAATCCTTTTAAACCTACTTGACCTAATCTGATCACAGGAGTTCTTGCCACCCAAGCAAAATTTCATCAACCATCTGGTTATTGTACTGTGATCAACTACACCTTCATCTTTTGCACAGCAAACACTGTTGATTGTGTGCTTCCATAGGGCAACTTGAACTTGTAAAGCCTAAGTTCTCAAATTAGACTCCATTGTGCTTTGTGGCTTTCAAGTCATATGTGTACTGAAGTAATGCACAATATGTTCGCACACCACAGCGGGTACCTACCATGACTTGAACTCCTTTGATCACATGACATACATGCTACAAACTAGCACATACCAGAACATTGCCAAATTATGGACTCAGCCATGTAATTCAAGGATAAGAATTGCAATCAGTCGCATCATGTTGTCCAATACTCTTCTATGTTGCCGTAATTGAACTTCTTAAACATATTGTATAGTTGGAATCTTTTGCTGTAATATTTGTTCGATTCTCTCCAGAAAGAAAATGTATTAAGCATTGAACAAAAGTTATCAAGAGAAAAGCAGAAGAGGAAAATGAATTCTACTTAATTAAATCTTTATGATTAATGTGTTAAACAAAATTAGACAAAAAGGATTTTTAATAACATTAAGAACACACATTAGATTTTGTGCAGCAAATATTGTTAAGGTTGCTTCATTCCTCGAGGAAATTCATACTGTGTGTTATGCATTTCTCTATTATGACAGAAGCAAATAAAAATAGAAAACAAAATACATTTAAATTTCATGTATAGAACTCTTTTGCTTTGTGTTAATCTGTCTATCTGTCTTCATATATATATATATATATATATATATATATATATATATATATATATATATATATATCATTGATATGTAAAAAAATGTTCTTGTTTTAAAAATACTACACACTATTCTGGGTAGAGCTACATAACAGCAAAAGTATTGGCCAACAATTAGAAATGATCATTTGAAATATGAAAAACTATTAAAATCAGCAATCACAACTGCCAGTTTCAAGACTCTAGTCAATCATCAGATACTTGATAGATCAATTCAATTTTTAAAGAATTTTTAAATCCTTTTTAATTGTTGTTTAATATTATATATATATATATATATATATATATATATATATATATATATGATCTGAGGAAAATAGTCAGAGGATTAGCCTATAAAGTAATAATCCAAGATGTAGGAATATCCAGTATGTTTTCTAAATCCAAAGAGGGTCATTTTATAAACCTCAAATGAATTAATAATGAAACTACAAAATCAAATTTTTTTCTTTCAATCTCATGAAATATATATATATATATATATATATATATATATATATATATATATATATATATATATATTTATATATATTATCCGATGCCAAGTCAGCTGATGGTGGGAACGACTCTATTTTTGGATTTTCTATTTACAATGTCAATGTTATTCAAAATCCAAAAGAGAACTCAATGTAAAAAAATAAAATGAATTACAGAGCAAATAATTCCATATAAAAGAAAAACCTTTAAAAATTACTCCTTTTTGTTTGTGATAATATTCATTTTAGCAGACCCTATATTTAAAGAAAAAAGATTTCAGATCTTCATCTTCAGACAAAGAAATAATGAAAAATTTCTAATGAAGATTTAGAAAAGATTTAGATAATATAAAACAAAATTACTGACTCCCACAAACTTGAATGATGTAACACTCTATCTGAAATTAATAATTACACTGCTAAATATGCTTGTAAACTAAACATAGAAGATAGAATAGGATTTTGAAAAATTCTTACATCCTATTTAAGGATCATAAGCCAAATTTTTATGACAAAAAACAATGTAGGTTTATTAACCCATCAAAAATTGAACTAGGGATAATTTCAAAAAAATCTCATCAAAAATATTGTATCGAATATACTAAAAATATTTAACTATAACCTTTGGAAGAACTCTTATGATCCTATAAAATGGTTTAAGAATATTAACAACAAAAGAAATGCTACATTTATTCAATTTAATATAATGGATTTTTATCCATCTATTGTGAAGGAGTTATTGTTAAATAATATAAATCATGCAAGGAACTTCATTGATATAACCGATGAACAATTAGAAATAATATTAAATAGTAGAAAATCCACAATTCATTATAAAAATTCAACTTGGATTAAAAGTACTACAGACAACTCTGATGTCTCCAGGGGTGCATATGACTCTGTGCAAATTACTGACCTGGTAAGGATATATATATATATATATTAGATACTTTGAGCAGGATTATTGACCCTAAGCAAATTGGTTTATATTGAGTTGATGGCTTCATTTTTATACGAGAGAGTAATGGCCCAAAAACATCAAAAATTCAAAAGAAAATCTTAAGGGCCTATAAATTTCTGGGATTTAAAATTGAGATAACTTCTAATCTAAAAGTAGTACATTTTCTAGATATTACTTTTAATTTATCTGAAAATAGCTTTAAACCCTTTCATAACAACAAACAACCTTCCTCCTATATTAATGTTAATTCTAGCCCCACTAGACTAACAATTAGACAAATTCCAAATTCTGTTAATATAAGAATTAATGGATTATTTTCAAATAAAAAATATTTTATGAAAATAATAGGATATATGATGAGGCCATTTAAAAAGTGGATTTAAACAAGTATTAGAATACCTAGAGATTCTTTAAAATGATTTTGATACTTTTAACAAGGAAAACAATTACTATAATAATAATAATAATAATAATAATAATGATAATAATAATAATAATAATAATGATGGTAATAATAATAATAATAATGGTAATAGTAGGACTGTGAATGGTGAGACAAATAATAGATTGAATAACACAAGTGATAGGAATAACAAAGATAGCAGCCATAGAAATAAAAAAAAACAAAACTAAACACTGGAGAAGAAATGTAATATGGTTCAACCTGCCCTGCTTTTTGTAAATTGTCTACTATTAATATAGGTAAGTACTTATAAGGTGTTATAAGGTAAAAAAAAGTACTTTCAAGATACATTAGATCATGTGGTCGCACTTTCTTACCATGACTGGTTGATTTGGCATCACTTATGTGTAGCATGAACTGGTGGCCCATTGGGAGAAGTTCAGTTTCTGCATTATGGGGTTGCTGGTTCGATCTCTAGTGGTGGAGATCACTGCTGATGAAACCCAATAAAGTCAAAACAGCTGTTCAGTGTTCTGTATGTCACATGTAGGTGTTTGCAGGATTTTCTGGTCATGGTAATTTAATTAATATATATATATATATAAAATCCAACAGCAACTTTCTTTATGTATATTTATATATATATATATATATGCATTTAGATTTAATTAAGTAAATGTACTTTGGATTTTAGTATATATGTTTTAAGATTTGATCTAAATTAATTCTTATATTTTAAACAACTATTTTTTTTTCATTTATTTAAATTATGTGATCGGCATTATAAGGTATTAAATTATTTTGATTACAGAGTGCATATTATGAATGATTTTTGCAGTGCATAGTAATAATCTCTAATATTAATTTGAATGATTTGTTATTGGTATCCATTATTAAAGGTTAATTATTTTATTAAGTAATAACATATTATGGTTATTGTTGATAGCTGTTATTGTTTTTTGCTTTGTTTTTTTTTGCATTGATGTTATAAATATTTATTATAATCATAATGTTAATAGGCTTGATGATTAGTAGCAATAATTGTAATAATATTAATTGTGATGATAATTCTAATTATAGTATTATCTATAATACTTGTAATGATTTTATTTATAAATTTAAGAATTTGAGGTTTAGTAATGATATGTATATTATGATAATGTATAATTTTGAGGATTTATAAATTCATATTGTATTTGTTTATAATTTTAGATAATAGTCTTAACAGTAACTGGGTATAATTTTTATTTTTACTTTTAACGTGATCAATTATATTGAATAGTATTAGAATGACAATTTTCCTTTTTTTAGTAAAATAGTATTAATATACAATATAAGGTTTTATAATATAATTTTGTATTTGTGAAGAGGTTAATAATCCCATGGAAGTTGTTTATAGTAAATAATTTTCTCTCCGTAAATTAATTTATTCCTTTATTCAATATTTCTTACTTATCTCCTTCATTTGGGTTTAAAAGTTTGTTTGCCATTAAATAAAAAAATAAGTGGAAAGGAAAGAGAATTCAAAAATTGATTCATCTTGATACACGAATGGAATGTCATTTGTCAACCAGACAGGAAAAATAAATAGTTTAGTCTTTACTTAATAAAAAAATAAGAAATAAAAAAGCAAATGAAATTTGGGTTAGGGAGATGGGGGTGGCCGGAATTTTGTTTTTTTTTTCTAAATCTTCATTAGAAATTTTTCATTATTTCTTTGTCTGAAGATGCATATCTAATATTTTTAAATATAGGGTCAACTGAAATAAATATTATCATAAAAAATATGAGTGATTTTTAAAGGTTTTTCTTTTATATATATATATATATATATATATATATATATAAAGTCATTCAATAAATGAGGGCTATCTTTTAAAAATGGCTTTATATTAAGAATTATTTTAATCTCACAAAAATATTTGTTTGGAGATTATCTAAAATGGCAACAAATCAAATAGATTGCTTCAGTTTAGAACAGAAGTCTGTCATAAAATTTTTGATTGCAGAGAAGTGCAAAACATGTAACATATGCTGAAGAATGTGTGATTTGCATGGAGAAGTCTGTTTTATCAAAAAAATATTTAGAAATTGGCTGAATATGAATTTGCTACAAGTCTGAGTCAAAAATACCCCACAGAGTGAAAACACACTGACTCTCTGGTAAAGAAAAAAATCCAGGTGCAGTGGTCAGTAAAGGAGGTCATGCTGACAGTCTTTTTTGACTTGGAAGGAACTATTTATATTGGTTCCTTGAAAATGGTCCAACCTTAAACAATGTTACCTGTTGCCAACTCTCAAGGCAAAATTAAGCTTATTCATGTAATGACCCTGGTTTTTACACATAAATATACATATATGTAAGTGTGGTAAATATTAAAAGCATGCCCGTGGTGTAATGGTTATCGTCGTAGGAAATGGACATGGCGATACGAGTTCAAATCCTGAACGAGACTGATTGCATTTAACATAGCACTAATACCCTTGGGAAAGGTATGAATCCAATTATTCTACATCCAGCTATGGGTAAATTGTAGGGCAGACTGGGTTCTTCAGCCTTGGTGAGGCAACTAGTCTAGGAGAAGGAAAACTCTGAATTCAAACCTGTTAAACTTCGCTTAAAAATTGACTTTGTGTCATATCCTACCCAAGCGGAGGGGTTGGTAAATAGGCTAAATATTAAAAGCATATATAAAGATACACAATAAATTATCTTAATACTATTTTTAATGCATTCTGTGATATTATAAATAGGATTTATTTTGGTTTCAGTTTCTTTATTTAATGGCATATAAACTTTTGTGGGTTATTTAACACCATAGCCATCCTTGTAGTAGAACATTCATCATCATCGTCATCATCTTGTCATGCAGCTAGCATGGATTTCCCTAACTGTCTTTCGCCATCCATTTCTATCATCTATCACTTCTGGCAGGTCTTCCAGGTTACGTCCTGTGAACAGAACTGCTGTAGATAGATTCTAGCTGATTGTCCTACACTTGTGCATCTATGTGAAGAGGTCCACGGGAGAACATCACATTAGTTCATCCTTACTTCTGAAGCAGTGTTCTGCATGTCTTGTTTGTCTAATTTGGATGGTCTTCAAGATGGATGGTAGGTGGCTGTAAACCATAGCTGGGAAGATAAGGGCATTCCCAAGGTTATTTGTCCAAAAGTGAATGTTATAGTGGAACTGGAGTTTGAACACGCTTACTATGATATCAGAGTCCAGAACATTAACTGCAAAGGGATTTCTCTATTGGATTTATTTGAAAAATACATTAAGATTTTATGATTACTTATAGTATTACTATGTAATATGATAGAAAAATCATTTATAGAAATTAATTGAAAATTGTTTATAAGCTGAGATATTTCTGGTAGGATTCATTTAAAAACAAATACATCAGAACTTTTCTCTTAATTTACTAAGCTTTTTGCTTAGATGTAGCACAAGGCCGCATGAATGGGGCACCCAATGAGAATCGAACTCACTCGTGTAGGTTTGCTAGTCTAACATGCTAACCGTTACACCACCCGAGGTGCCCCATCAGAACTTTTCTCTGCTCTTATGAAAATGTACCGCAAATTAATTTACTATAGAAATGCATTTCTTACTATTTTCCTATGAAATACTTCATAAATTATTGATAAGTCTATGACTAAATTTTTTCTGAATTTATATTGACAGTTGGATAGATAGATATAAAAATAAGTGTGTGTTTGTGTGTGTGTGTGTGTGTGTGTGTGTGTGTAAATTCAAAGCATGACACATTATTATTAACTGAATTTTGATCTGAAATTTTTTCTGCAAAATATTTGATGCTTGCAATTACCATTCACACTTGAATTAAGTACTTGTACAAAGAAGGAGATTATGTTTACAGAGGTTTCCTTGATTTGACATAAGATCAGAAGTATGGTTCACCAAGTGTGACTTAGAGTCATTAACAATGGTCTGTTAGCCTAACTTTCTAACCCTTATCATCATTGCCAAGTTGTGCCAACAGCTTTTTTAACTCAGTCAACCATTGCTCTAAGTCCTCTGGACAGCATTCAGTGTCCATACTGCAGAAACTATTAAACTTCAACAAGGTCCCTGGATTAATATCAAATGTAGATAGAATACATCAATTTAATATGTGCTTTGATTTCAGAGTTATATTTAGAAAGAGGATTTTTCCCAGACGTCGTATCTGCCTAGTGAGAGAGTCAGAATTAATGAAATTTTTTTATTTTTTTTAATAGCGGCAAAAAGTTATCTAATATCCAATTCATGTAAATCGAAAAGTTATAATTTAAATGGAATGACACAAAAATGCAAATATTGAGTCAATACTATAAAATATAAGAAAAGTTAATTTGTCTCATGTTTTCAGTTGTAAAAATTCTCCATCTGGATTTTTGTGGTGTGTTTTTTTGTATGTGTCATTGTCACATGAGAATACAAGAGTCCTTTCTCGTACCTTTTCGTCAATGTTCTTTGAATTGCGAAAATACACTTTTTTGTCCTTGTTCTTTGATGAAGTGAACATACTTTTATATTTCTGTTCATTGGACAGTAAAGAGACATTGTCTCAAACACAAGTGATCGACATTATCTCACCTTGCCATATAAATATGAAGCCATATGGATTTGCCTATCAAAGAACTCCAGTAAGATGTTTTACTATTTTTGTACCCCTTTCCAATAATGCTTGTTGATAGAACAATACGCACACATTTTATCTGATGGGACTTTTTTATGAACTCATGTGATACTTCTTGTATGTTTATTCTGTATGAATTAAATGTTCCTAAAAGTGTAAATGAATTTATGCTGTCTTTCCTTCCAACTCTTCAATGTTATTGCCCAATTGGTTGGGGCTGTAGAATACATTGACTGAACACCCCCCTCCATCGAGTGTCCTGGATATGACACTAGACAATCTGATGGTGAGGTTCCAGTGATGCTGGAGCTTTGGGGAATACGGAGCACCCCTTATTGCCATTGGTCCCAGGTCCACTCTGGCCTAGAGTGGTATCAACTGATAGATCCCTATCAATGGGTCAAATAGAACTAAACTGTGTACTTTTGCTAAAATGAATTGTTTGAAATCGAACTGTTTTTGACATTGAAAATGTACTTACACTAAACTGAATTGTTTGAATTAGAACTGTTTGACTAAACTGAATAGCTTAAAATAAAAATGTTTTTTGACAATTAAACTGTGTACTTATGCTTAACTGAATTGTTTGAAATAGAACTGATTATTTGTATAAAAATGGATTTGGCATTAAATAACCTACAAAGGTTGATATACCATAAGACCCAAAAATCCAACCAACCAACTAATCTTCAATGTTAATATATCATTGGATATAGTGATGATAATATTGCTCCTTGATGAATAAAGACATGACTAGATACCCTGCCAATTGCCAAACAATCCAAGAAGAGGATGATATAAAAGCAATAGAAAATAAATTCTTTCCACTTCCAAAATTGCAATCAAATTCATAGTTTATTTTTACAGTTGCTTAACCACAATGATCATATTAATATAAATCTATCTTAATCTTAAATCTGCCTTAATCTTAATTGTTATTGTTATTAAGAATTGATCCAATCAATAAAAAATTTCTAGTTGAAGTCTCTTGACATATCATATGATTGGGGTTGCCATGCCAAATAATTTCCCAGCATGACATTTCTCTTTAAATTGGAAGTTTTCAATCTCCTCTTCAAGTAATATGTGACATAGTGTATAGGGTTCCGAGGATCTGTGGTGTTTGAAGGCTTTTGAAGGTCAGGGGCTTAGAGCAAGGCTATGTTGCCGTAAGATATCTGACTCCATATTTTGGTTACACTGTTTCACCCCACGTTGATTGGCCGGCGCAATGCCTTGCCCAAAGAAAGTCCCAAAAGAAATATGCAAAAAGAAAAGATAGAAAAAAAGATAAGAGACGAAAAATTTCTTCTATACTTTCCTTTACTTATTGGGTGAAGGGACAAACCAACGCTACGTTTTGTGACGCAGCGTGGTGCCCAAAACACCAGACAGCAAAATTGGTGTTGTTGGTTCGACGGACACTGCCTGAAAGAGAAAGATGATATCGTTTCCTTTTACAAGGGGAAAAATCCTTTTTTCTTTTATACATGCGTCATCTCCTTTTCCGTTAGAGACCTCTGGGAGTTTCTTCAAATTTAATAGTTTTCTTTTTATCTATTTATTTATTTTTTTAAATTTAATTTTTTATTTATTTATTTGTTCCCTACAGATCTGACTCCTGATCTGACTTTTAGTCAGCCTTGTCATCTGAAACTCTCTCTAACCAACCACGTAGATGTCAGCCTAGAAAAGGATGTCTGATTACCATAAAGCAACATATAAAGACATCTTTATACAGCAAAGTGCATGTAACTTATCATTGTAGGATATAGAGTCAAGCCGAGTTTAAAACCTTCAGGAGTATGTTTGAGTTTCAATTTGCACTAATGTTCTTTGAAAAGACATGAATCTGTTTCTTCTCTTTGCACGTCCGACAGTGCCCTTCAATATTTGTAAGGAAACCAATCTGGAAGAAAACTCTGAAAGCAAAAGAGGAGGCTCTAGATTAATAACTTAAACTCACAGTGGCACATCTTGAAAATATGCAAGGAAAAGAAACAAATGCAAAATTTAACAAATGGGAAAAAGCTTATGTCATTGAATCATGATAATTTCTTTTTGAATTATTAAATTATTTATGTTTATGTCGGCTGTCAATAACTATGACAATAAATAATGAATTCAATTGGAAAAAATAATTAAGTAAATAAAATATTTACTACAAGCAAAAAATATTCAAAACATTTTGCGAAATTGTTTGCTTTCTCTTTCACCAAATTGTCATCACCTTCTGATGAAGAATGCTCTGCATTTTTCAGGGCTAAAGTTTACCAAATTTACTCCATATTTTGCAAGGAAGTGTCGTATTATCTTATTATGAAAATAGATTACTGCAAATTGAAGTTTGTGATCAGAGATACAGATTTTTAAAGACAATGTCTACTTAAAAGTTTAAAGCATTAATTATAATGTTTATAATACGTTTATATGTTAAAATATTTATTATAATATGTTTATAATACGTTTATATGTTAAAATATTTATTATAATATGTTTATAATACGTTTATAATATGTTGAAGTATTCATTATGTAAGTAAGTAAAGTTGGCGACTGTAGTCGAGGGAGACCCGAAGGCTCCCTTTTCAATCGCTACTACACTGAAGTGTAGGGGAGGGTGCTACTCCTTTCCCTAGATTGCTCCACTTTACCCTTGATATGTACCTAATATTACTGAGTGTTAAGCAAGGAGGTATCAAGTACCATTTTTTAAGTCTTTGGTATGACTCGACCTGGGATTGAACCCCGGTTTCCCAGACCATTGGCGAACACTCTACCCACTAGCGCACAGGGTCTTCCTAAAGTGTTGTATGATACAATTAAAATATATTTGTCAAACTTTATTAAGATATCTTAATTTTGTTTAAAATGATTTCTATGGCTTGAGTAATGCATACCTTGTTAATTAAGAATTTATAGCTTTGCCATCCCATAAAAACCTGCTTTCTATTGAAACCATGGTACCATTAGAGCCTTTACTCTTCAAGATGTCTGCAGGATGCAGTTGAGAAACTCAAACTGGTGACTTAAAAATATCTTCAAGGAATCAGATTGCACGAGTACACCGTCATATTTATAATTAATGTTGTTCAAAAACACCAAAGTTTTTGAAAACCTGTATTACAAATAAACTGATAGACTTCATATCATCACTTTTGTTTTAAGAAAAATGTTATCATTTATGGTTAAAAGTCAACATGATTTCTACAGGAAAGACTTGGATTCAGACAGATCTTAAAACCTTTGGCATTTCTTGAGAACCAAGGTGCCATTTCTAAGAACTCTTTTTTTCTTAAGGATGGTGACTGCAGAATTACTGCCTGCAGTTTTGAAAAGACATATAAATGTCATTATACTTGAAAGAAAACCTGGAGGAAATATTCCTTTAAATTTTAAAAAGTCTATTTTTTATCTGGGGAGTTGGTTTTTATATCAGACTCATGTTTTTTTTTTGTGTTTTTTTTAATGAAGTTAAAGCAACCAGCAGAACTCCTGGAAGCTGAATATATTTATCAGATGTGTGCGATGTTAAAATAGTTAAAGATTCTTTATAGGAATTTGTTTGCAATTTGCCGATAAAATCAGGTTAGTTGCTAATATGTAGAGTTCCATCTGCCTATTATACTGATATTACAAATTACATTCCTGCAAGAATTGTCTTTTAAGTTTTCTATGTATTTTCATTTCTGTTTTTGTTGTAGATATTTCATTTTCAGTTGTAAAATTCTAAAGACAGGTGGTTCTATTTTGCTGCAGTAGGAGTTCTTGCCAGCATTACACAAATTTCAACATTATTCAGCTTGAACTAGGTTAATTTTTTAATGCATATTGTATCCAATGTTTTTTAAAGTCAAGAGATAAACTTTCTCATCGAATATTTTTATCTCTGTTGCGATTCAAGATGAAATTAGAATTATGAGTATTCATCTGACCCCCTCCGCTATTCATGAATTCATGGCTTTTCAAAAAGAAATAAATAAATGAATTGAAAGGCAGCAAACAGCTTCATCCAGGATTTGAACTTGGGCTACTGATTTTATTTCTTACCACAATAACCATTAAACGAAACATGGCTGTCGTATTTAGAATTTAATCATTCAAGAATGATGTTCACCATGAACATAGACCCTATAAAATAATCAGTAAGTTGTAAATCAGTTGTGAATTTGCTTTATTCACAAACTTAGTTAATTTCAAGTGTATTGCTCAGATAAAAATTTTGCTGTTTTTCTGGGTTCTAGTTATACACTTACAGACATAATGAACATTTCAGTATTTTTTAGATCAAGCTTAAACAATATTAAAATTTGATTAGTTTTCTCTCATCTTGAATGTTGTTAATTTTCATGTCAATTAAAAGATTCTAATAATGTTAACTATTAATAACTTATGTACTAGATTACAAAACAAGAGATGTAAGTTGAAACTTTTGTTTTGAACGGATTCTTTATTCACAATTGGAATTGTTGATTAATAACTTCAGATTTCCTTACTTATCACTTTTTCATATCAAATATATATATATATATATATATATATATATATATATATGTATATATATATATATATATATATATATATATATATATATGAGAGCGAGAGAGAGAGAGAGAGAGAGGTGGGGGGCATTTTCTTTGGGGTCAATGTAAAGAAAGAATACAAGCAATTTTCTATTCTATAAGTCATGGCTTAAAAATTAACTTCATATACATACACTCAACCCTGTGCTACAGAGATCCTCCTTGCTTGAAAATATCTCAGCTAGAATCTTGGATGCCCTCTCTTTTTTCTTCTGAATTTCTTTTCTAATAACAACCATATCCCGTTTCATGTCAACAATCTATCTCTTTGCATTACTATTTATTATCCTCACAATTTCCCTTAAATCTAGACGCTCAAAATTTCTAAAATTTCAAATGATTTTCTTCAGTTTTCTTTCTTAAGTGTTTCTTCTTTATTTTGCCAATCCATTTATCTACTCATTTACTCACTGCTGGAGGGATAAAAAAAAAAGTACTGACTTAAGCATTAAATAATTCAACAAGCAAGGCTATGCAGTAAAACCATCTAAAGAATCAAAATCGCTGCTCTCCTTCAATATATTCTTACGGACAGTAAGAATTTAGAAAAATCATAGATATATAATTGAAACTAAGATATTAATATTAAAGATCTTTGTTTTAAACTCACAGTAATAGATTTAAGACTTTCTATGTCTATGCCCTTACCACGAATATTTCTCTTCAGACAAGAACAAAAATTCCTAGATAACATTGTCCAGTTATAGAGTAGCTGAATTCATTAATTTAGACGGAATGTAGATTTTGAACAAAGGGAATTAGAAATTATTCACAAAGAAGTTGCGTCAACTTGTAATAGTGACAGTGTATGACCCTAAGATCTTGTTTAAGAGTTTGGCAAAGATTGGATAGCTTCAGGCATGTGATCAAACATTTCTAGAATCTAAAAAAATAATTCAAAATCTAATCAGTTGGTTCCTTGGTATTGACAAGCGCACATGAGTGAAAGTGGTATGCACATATTTTTCCATCAAAGAATGTAGTCAGGTTATAAATAAGGAAGTGAAGACATCATAGCTAAGTAGAAATAAAAGAAAAGTGGCTTGGGGTTTATTCTTCTCCACAAGAGATATATCTATTTCAATGTCATAAAGAAACATGAGGGTTAATGACCATCAAAGAAGTAAGTAAAGAAAAAAAAAGAAAGGCTCTCAAGAAGAAGTGACCTACACCGAAAAAAGAGATCCAAATATCCAACTATGTGACAAATATTTCCATCACAAGCTGTGAGCATGGTTTCTCAAAGCTCAAGCTTATAGAAATTTACACATGCTCAGCAATATTGAAAAAGAGACAGTTGGCTTTGCAAGAACATCATTTGAACATTTCTCAGTCTTTCATCAGGTTGAATTAATGATAAAATTTGTAAAATTAAATGCATACAAAGTGATATACCTGAAATTAAAATTTATATGAAACATCTTTCCTCCTGTGGAAAATATTAACATTAGGACTTGCAATTTAAATCAAATTTAATATTTTCATGAAAACATTTCAACTAATGTCTCATTTCCTCCTATTTGTCCTCCGATAAATATTTTTTACCTCTTATTTAAGATAATTTTGTCTATCTATTGATCAATCTTTTTTTTGTGATTTGTTTTTTTTACATTCCCATTACCTTTAATAGTACAACCTTGTAATACTATTAATCCTATAAATATCAAATTTGGCTACTTTTTTATACTATTCACCCTATGAATATTAATAAACAAATACATATAAGAATCACGTTAGATTTGGTATTTTGTTCATTATACTTTTCATTATTCCTAATAGCTCAATATTTCCATGATTTGACTTGGAAAAAAAACCCACACAAAACCAAATAATTTTATTTAATTTTCTTTTTAAAACGTTTTTCATTCATTTTGCCAGCTTATCCATCTATTCAGCAACAACTTACCGAGATGAGATCTGCTACATTCACCAAAATATGTTCCAAGATAGGACTTTGACTTTCATTTTAACAATCTATTGATCTAATTTTTTCAGATTTATTTTTCTTTTCCCCAACCTTTAATAGGACTGCTTTATTATACAATTCACCTCATAAATAAAATTACATTCGAGAATCTTTACATAATATTTTGTGCTTTTATGTGTAGCGGATGTCATGGAAAACAAACATACAAGCAATCAAAAACAAAAAGAATGCATGTAAGCAAAGACCAAGTAATATGCCACCATTTTTTTTTTTTCATCTACATACAAAATGGGTTTCCTAGGTAATTGCATGGTTGCTGCAATAAGTCATGTTGGAATATCAAGTCTAAAATCTTACCTGATGCAAAGCATCATGACTTCATATTTTAAATACCTCTGATAAATAGATGACATTTTATTGATAACCCATACAAAACTAAACTACAAAACATCATCATGAAATCAAACAAAATCAAACCTATAAAAAAAATTAGGAATTGAAGCAAAAACAGAAAAAACTTAACATCTCCAAGACATTTAATGAATGTAAAAAATAACTGTTAGTCTACAGAAAAAAACACTTATAAAAATGTTTTCATTGAATTCATTTCAGCATTCTCATCATCTTTAATAGGGTTGCCCAGTTGTACTATTGCCCCCCATAAATAAAGGCATAAAGAAATCAGATTTGATTCAGTTTCTTTTTGGGTGTATCTTAGCCCATTGTAACAAGAAAACCCAAAATGAATGATTCCACTTGACTTTATGTTGGTAAACACTGCATTTAAAATTGCATTTAGAAGTTTTACAATTTAGGAATTCAAGAGAAATGCTAGTTTAATGTCTGAAAGCTTTTTTTTCAAAATGAGTGTTTTGTCAAGTATTACAAAATTGAATCATTAATTCTTTTATCTAAACATTGATCGCTGATTCCATGGATTTGTGCAAAGAAAGATAAAAGAAATAAGTTTTTGTTTTGTCTGTTATTCAGAAGCTCAGTTTCATCAAATCACTACCATGACACAGTAAACAATGCAACTGGCAAACTTTATTAATGAACAGAAATACTTGTGAGAGGAGGAGGAGTAGGAGTAGGAGTAGGAGGAGGAGTTGAGGAGGTGGAGAAAAAGGAGATGGAGGAGGTGGAGGAGTTTGTGGTGGTGGTGGTGGTGGTGATGAAGGAGGATGATGTGGAAGAGAAGGAGGTGGTGGTAGAGGAGAAGGAGAAGGAGGTGAAAAAGGAGATGATGGAGTTGGAGGTGGTGGAGTAGGAGGATTTGGGGGAAGGAGGAGGTGGGGAGGAGGAGAAGGAGGTGATGTGGTAGAGGAGGAGAAGGAGATGGAGGAGGTGTGGTAGAGGAGGAGGTCGAGGAAGAGGTAAAGGAGAAGGAGTGATGAGTAGGAGGTGGGGGAGTTGAGAAGGAGGTGGTGGTGGTGGTAGAGGTGATGGAGGAGAAGAAGGAGGAGAAGGTGAAGGAAGAGATGGAGGAGGAGGTGGAGGAGAGAAGGAGAAGAAGGGAAGGTGAAAGAGGAGGAGGAGGTAGAGAAGGAGGAGGAGGAGGAATTAAGCAAATATTAACCTTTTTTGAGTACATCAATTTTGTGCTTTGCCCATAAGTTTTGAGGTTTATATCTTTGAATGCAGTAACATTTTTTTCATCATCTTTCTTTTTGTTCTCAAAATGATCAGGAGTAAAAGTGTTGATTATGATTTAACAGTAAAAAATTATCCGTTAATGGCTTTGGAAAATTCTTTCAAATAAGAAAAGACTTATAAAGTATTCTTTCTACCCATCACTCACACACACACACATGCACATGCACACAAAGTCCCCTTAAAAAGGATTATTACCTATTAAAGTATCTGGATCCTGCACTTAGTACTAGAGTCGAGACTCTGTTACTTCTTGGCCCTTTTAACTATTATAGATGATTTTTTAAAAAGAATAATCAATTAATTTTGATTTTAATTTGATATTGAATGCAAAATCCCATAAGTACACATGTTTACTGACCCAAGACAGAATTGCCAAGATGCAGCATCTTGATCTTTATTGACCCTATGCAGGATTAATATTATTATTATTATTTTTATTATTATTATTATTTGATAAGCCTCCTTGAGCATCTCCACTTTTACCATCTTCTCACATCAACATGAAAAAAAAAAAAAGAAAAAATAATCTTTACCCTAAACATCTACACTATAAATACAATATCTACATACAGATCAAATTCTCTTGAGTAATTCCTTTAAGAGTTCCCAAAAATGTTCTCTTAAATTCTTTTTCTAACCATTATTTCTGAAATCATCTAATCAAATCTTTCCCCCAATTGCTCCACTTTACCCTTTATCCTTACCTTATAATGCTGAGTTTTAAGCAAGGAACCATTAAGAACCATTTTTTGAGTCTTTGGTATGACCCGACCAGGGATTGAATCCTGGTCTTCTGGACCATTGGCAAACACTCTGCTCATTAAACTAATGGCCAGGTTACTCTATTAGCATAGATATGACACTCCCATTTTAATAAACTTCAAAAAAGATATACTACCTTTGATTTGCATATCAAGGTTTCAGCTGGAATTTGTTTGAGAAGTGCAAATACAAGATTATGTCATAATTTTTTCCACAACATTGAGTCATTCCATATTTTCCTTAGTAGGGCTTAGGAAAAATATACCATTAATTACAATATCTTAGTTTGTTTAAGCTATATTTTATGAAGCTAGAATATTTAGTTATAAAAGAAAAATATATTTTGCATCTTATCTGTTATAAGTTTATTTACTGCTAAATCGGATTAAAAAAAAAAGAAGTGAACATTCTTTAAGTCTGCTAATTCTGTATTTTTGGCCCAGAGTAATATCATATAGCATGCATTTTTCTTTGCAAATTTTGTTACATGTAAATTCTTATACGCTTGAGCTTTGAGAAGCTATATTTACCACTAGCTGCATACTAGAAGTGTGAGAAGGATTATTTGTGTAATGTAAGTCCTTGTGATGCCAGACACTGGAAGTCCTCAAACTATCGCTGCATGTTTAAAAAATCATTGGCATTGGTAGTTTTGTTTTCATTCAGTATTTTGGTGAGTCCCATTCACCAGCTTTCAGATACCAGTTAAAAGGACCAAACCATCCATAGAATGACAGTTCTCTTTCTCTTTCTCACTCCAACAAGGATCTTATCAGAGATGCTCATATGTTACTTATGGCATTTTGTTGTCCACCACTTTGTGATGATAGATGTATTGTGCATTTATTAATTTTTTCTATGTTGAACAATCAAAGAAAGAGATGTAGTGAAATTCTGCTTCTAAAAAGAAACATTTTCAATGTTGGAACAAGTTTCTATGAAAGATTTTCTTAATTTGAAATAGAATTTCACAGAAACCTATTGCTCTTCAAGATCCTTCATTCTGATCCTTCAGAAACTTAAATTTTTTAACATCACCATGTGAGAATATCAATTAATAATATTGATAATATTGCAGTTATGTTTGTATGCGTGTTTAAAAATGGAACACACCCTAGAATCCATACTAATTCTGTCTCTAATTTTAAATGGCAGCAGTCTCAAACATGGCACATAAGATAACAAGCAGTAAAATACAACTGGATTATTGCATATTGTCAAAATGAATCTTGAGTCAGAAGATGCAAATGAGTTCGATGACTGAGATGATAGATTTATTGTATGTCTTTAAGATTCATTTTTTTCCTTGATGAAGGACTCTGTGATTTTCATGAGCCATGGGGGAATATTTCTAAATTTTGAATTTGAGGTAAACTTCAATTTTGTTAAGAAAGCAATATGGCGGAAAGTAATTTTTTGATTTGTATTTTGGGAATCCCGATTCCTCTGACAAATTTGAAGGATTTGATTCTAAAACCAGAGTTCCAATATAATGTTGAATTTAATGACTATTTGTGCAGTGATATGAAAATATTTCATTGTACATGAGCCAAGATATATCAAAACAAAATATGGATGAAAAAAAAGTTTTCATCATTATTTGGGGATGTCAATTCCAGCTAATTATCATAAATTCTCTTCATAAATTTTGGTGCACAAGAATTTAATCAGTGCAGTGAGGGTTAATTATTAAACATGTGCTGAAGTTCTCAGCAAACTTATTTTAGAATAGTATTTTTTTAATAAATGCTATAAAATTTTGTACTCAGTTAATAATGACAAATTATCATTTAAAATGAGATTTCTTACCTTCATGTAGAAAATCTAGAAAACTTTTTAGCAATTCTTTATGAAATGTTCTTTTTTGTTGTTTTTTGGAAGAACTTCATAAAAAACGTTGAAAAAGCAGATTGTCGATCTTTTTACAGGAAAAGACAAAAACAAAATCAATCAAAGGCAGATGCAGAGGTTAGTGCTTGTTTTTGTCAGCTGGAGTGGATTATGATAAATGTCCAAATGAAGAATTCCCAGCCCATATTCCCAAAGACAAGACAAAAAAATTCAAGAATCATATTTTTTTATTCTTTTTTGTAAAGTGCAGATAAAAAGCAAAAAATATCTCATAGATGTTTATTTTGGATAAGATTTTTCTCCTTTTTTTCAAAAAAAAATATATAGATATCTGAGGCAGGACAGGAAGAATCTAACCTATTCTCTCACCTTTTAAAAAAGATTAAAATCTATCACATATATGCACATATACATACATTATAATTCATTTATGTATATAAAATGGATTTATATTCTGACTCTCTCACGTTCACAGTCACACTCTCTTTTATTTTCATATACATTCTCACTCTCTCTCTTGCTTCATCAATCTCTCCATCTTCCTCTCACTCTATTTTTCTCTCCCAAAAGTAGAGCAGAAAAAAATTCCATCAAAGAAAGAAAGAAATGACCATTTTTTAAAATTTATTGAGCTTTTTAACAATGGTTAAAGAAACTAGAGAAACAATATACCAAGTTTATTGAAAAACATGAAAGCAATGGTTCACTCACCCAATGGTGACTTTGTCTTCTTCAATATTGTCACTTACAAGGATATACATTAGCACCATACATGTTTACAGTTTACCTAGATTACTTACTATAAATGTGAATAGATCTAATAAAAGAAAATGGTTTCACACTGAAAAACAAGAAGCAGATGATATCCTGCAGAAACTATGACAAATGCAAATGATGCGGATGATCTAGCACTTCTTTTAAATATACTTGCCCAAGTCAAATCCCTGCGGCAGAGCCTGAAGCAAGCAGCAATAGGTATTGGCCTCATCATTAACACAAATAAAATAGAGTTGATGAGCCTTAAACAAGAAGTAGTCATTACCAAGTCTCTGGCAAGTCTCTGAAATTAGTAGACCGGTTTACAAACCTGGGTAGCATTATCTCATTTACTGAAAGCAATATTAATATGTGCATAGGAAAGATGTAGACTGCCATTGACAAGTTATTGGTCATATGGAAATCTGATTTCTCTGAAAAAATAAAATGGGATTTCTTCCAAGCCATAGCTGTATCAGTACAACCATAAGGATGCACCACCTGGACTTTAATGAAATGTATAGATAAAAAGCCAAATGAGAACTACACAACGGTGCTATATGATGTTTTGAATAAAAGCTGGAAGCATCACCTCACAAAATAGCTGCTGTACTGCCACTTACCTTCCATCTTACGAACCACCCAAGTATGACAAACAAAACGTGCTGGGTACAGTTGTAGAAGTAAGGACAAACTCTTAAGCAATGCTCTGTTATGAACTCTTTGATATGGATGTGAAAGTGTTAGCAGACCAGGAAGGACTTACTTACATCAGCTCTGTGTGGACACAGGGTGCAGTCTAGAGGACCTGCCTGGAGTGATGAACAATAAATATAGATGGTGAGAAAGAGAGTTAGGGAACCCATGCCATCAGCATCACTTGATGATGAGTATATAGAATGGCATGTACAATTTGCCATTTTGATTCATTCATTTCTTGGTCAGTATGAAAATGTTGTAGTACCTATATATATATATATATATATATAAATTTGTATTTTCTGGTTGAGGTAGTGATGTATTTTTTATCGGAGCCAATGGTTAATATTCAATTTCATGAATATCCAGGATTTTCAATGCTGATTTTCAAGGTTAACATATCCACTATTCTAATATAATTGGAAATACATATAATTTTTAACCTTATTTCCCATCAATATGCCAGGTTAAGCTAAATTTTGTAAATATCTCTAAAAAAAGCAACACAGGAACTGTTATATAGTTATTTACACGTTCATTCAGCATCACAACGACACCATAATTAAGACGCATGAAGGAAGGAAGACGCAAGAAGAATTAAGATGCAGGAAGGAAGACACAAGAAGACTTCTTTAGAAAAATATTCACCTCTCACTTTCATTGCAAGGGTTCGAAAGGGTTGTTGAAGGGTTGCATGTGAGAGGATGCTGGAGACCGAACGTAAACTTCATATTTTGACCCCACTGTTATGACCGTCACGTTGTGTCTTTCTTGTTCTCTTATTTGCTCAACCAGAGGTCTTGGGGTCTACTCCATCGGGGCTTTTCCGAGGGCCCCCTCGGTCGGGTGTGGCCTTCCCTACCACATCTGGTCTCTACTGTCTGGAAGTCTGCTGGCAACTGCATCGGAGGTTTCCGAGGTCCCCCGAGGTCGAGTGTGGCCTTCCCTACCACATCTCGTCTCTAACCCTCTGGGAATCTGCTGGCAACTGCATCGGGTTTTCCGAGATCCCCCTTGGTCGGGTGTGGCCTTCCCTACCACATCTCGTCTCTAACCCTCTGGGAGTCTGCTGGCAACTGCATCGGGGGTTTCCGAGAACCCCCTCGGTCGGGTGTGGCCTTCCTTACCACATCTCGTCTCTACTGCCTGGAATTCTACTGACAACTGCTCTGGGACCCAAACTCAACTGAGTTAAATAATAACTCAACGCCCACACGATCGCCTACTGGATCTTTGAAATCGAATGTTTAATCGTCATCAAGCGGAAATAACTGTCATGCAGTTCAGAGGTTACTCTCTTCCGGTGCATGACTGTAATGGCAGAATGGGACCTTCACCTTTTCCCATATCATAAGCCTTAATCCGCCCATGTGATCTCTTTCGATTACTGGCCGTTGGAATGTGTCACTTCCTTCCGGTGTATTACCTTGGAATAGCATTTTTGGGGCTGGGTCGAAGGTCAAAATATAACAGAACCCCACTGGATGTCCCTTGTGTCAGATTAGTTTTATTTTGTTGCCTTAGTGATACAATGGTTAGATTTCTGGGTTCACAAACATTGTCAGTTTAGTAAATTTGTTCTTAGTTTTGAAAGATTGCTGGTTAGTAAGGCAGGTCGATTTTGGAACTGTAAAAAGAATAACGCGGTGAAAGTTGCAAAATAACATCAGAAATTACCCCACGAAATATTTTTTCCAAAATTTTGTATTTTTTTGCGAAATTGCATTTAAAGACATAATATTTTGTGATTTTAGTTGTGATATCGGTGACGCTGGAAACCTGTATCCATAAAATTAAAACTGAGACTAAAGGAAAATTAAATAATAAAATTTATTAAATAATTGATATTTTAAAGTTTATTATCCATTTTCATTTTATGTTTAATTAAATGACCAAAAACAAAAATTAAATACACTAAAATATATAGTTTAAAATACAAATAATGACTTACTAAACCTCGTTTTATTTACTGGATATTTTTTCGGCTTTCAACGGTGGTAAATATCTCTCCGGAGTACTTCGGTTTATGTTTTTTACCCTTATAATTAATGCAAATATATATATTTCGCAAAGTAGACATACTATTAAAATATCTAAACATTTTATAATTATTGTAATTTATTCATATTTTAAAATTAAGTGTTTTTATAAGTGAAAAGTCGGTTTACGAGTTAATTTTGGAACTAAACAGTACAATACTGTTGTTTGGTAAGTAAACATTATTACTTTTTTTAATGAATTTCAAAATTTATTTACAATTCGTTTAAAACATCTTTGTGTATTTTCAGACAATATATATATATATTCTTTTTACAGATATATTGATTAAAAAATGGCAGGAAAAAACACTGGAGTTTCCACTCGAAGTAAAGGTGCAATTAAATTTTCAGGTTTACCATCACCATTGGATAAAACTGAGCCACGAACTTGTCGAAAAATAATTCAATACAGCTATTTTTTAATGAAAACTTATCCCCACCTTTCTTGTTTTGGTATTTCTAAATTAATAGCAAAGGACATGATAGATATTTGGAAGGCTGTCAACCCTCATTTGCCTTTGTTAAAGGAAATTAGTGTTGTCAACAAGGTGAAAATTCTATGCTTTCAGAAGGCAAAGCAAATAAGTAGGAAACATCTACCTGCTGCCCAAACAAAATTCTGGAAGGAAAAGTTGGATACATTTTTTGATATATCATCATGTTCGTGCAACCTGCTAATTTTAAGTTGTGACAATATTAATGTCAAATGCACCAAAGAAAATTTCCAGACTAAGCACATCATCTGCACTTGTCCTCTGACAAAAAAGCCAACAAAAAAGTATGAAGATATCCCCACCAATAGCTTCAACATTATATGTTCAAGGTGATTCTTCCCATTCTTACTCATCTTCTCCAAGTGATGAAACAGAGGATGATAGACAGCTAGATAGTCCTCTCCAAGTGCCTTATAACCTCACAAAAATTCCAAGGTATGCTCTTGAGTTAGTTAGGGGTGATATATCTTCTAATCTTGGAGCCAGCCTTTCCCATGCCTTACTCTTGGATTTGAGGGCTATGGGCCTTCTTATCCCTAATATAGATATAAAGAATATCTATATGGATAAATGTAAAATAGAGCAAAGGCTAAAGTGAAAACAAATGCCTATGAAAAGCATAATGAAAATGTGGAGAATCTTCTTTGTATAGGAGTTGATGGGAGGAAAAAGACACACTACACTACAAGGAATCAATGGAGGTAAATGGAAGTAAAATTCTGAAAAAAGCCAAAGGACCTGAATGCCACTTGACAATCCCAAAGTAGACACCAAATAAGAGTAAATATTTGACTCACAGGGTTCTTCCTGATATTGGTGCAACTGGTACACAATTAAGGCTGTCCTTGTTGACAACACAAATACAAATACAGGCTGTGAAGGTGGACTTGTTACACTTTTAGAAAAAAAATAAAAATAAATCTTCACACAATTGGTTGCTCCTTACTTCAAAATGAACTTCCATTTAGAGCTCTATTCAAACATTTAGATGGCACCACAAAAAGCCATATTACATTCAATGGTCCATTGGGTAAATTATGTGCAAATGATTGCCATAATTTACCCCAAAAATGTTTTTCAGCTGTTGAGAATCCCCTGAAGTTTCATGAAAGATATGGATAGCCTTAGTAGTGACCAAAGACTACTCTATGAATATACAGTTGGTATTTCTAGAAGTAAGGTGGACCCTAGATTTGCATCGTGGAAAATTGGTCCATTAAACCAGGCAAGGTGGTTAACTTTGGCCATCAGGCTCATGTGCCTATGGACTTGTGGGGCATATCCACAGAATCTTTCGACCAAACTATATAGTTTGATAAATTTTATTGTGAATGTTTATGCTATTTGTTGGTTTGATATAAAAAAAAAGTAACAAGTTCCATCACCAGCAAATTTATATTTACAATATGATTGACAGGATACGAAAGAAACCAATTGAGGTTCAAAGGATTACATTAAAAAAAAACTCCAGTATAATGTGTTGGCATTACTTCTGGAGAACGTTTTATTTTCATTGGTGAAATTTGATGAACCTGAAGTGAGTGAAGAGAGTATAAAAAGAATTTTGGCCATTAGGTACGTTTATATTTATTCATACAATTGAAGTACTTGTGCCAATTTATTGAAACATTTTAAGATTACATCTGATTTCACCAAATATTATTAAAGCAGAACAAATTGCATTTAAAAATTAAACTCAAATTACTTTTTATATTCTTTCAGAAGAGGGAAGCCAGTCAAGAAAAAATTTTAAAAGATCCCAATGATCAACTTTAAAGCTGTGCACTGGACTGATTTAATTGATTTGTCAGTAAATGGAGTCTGTGAGCCACCACTCATACTAGACTTTTCTGACGATGAATTACAGAATTCATCGTTAACTGTTGAAAAAATTAACTTGCCAGATTTCCCTTCACATTCCCAAGGTGTGGAACGGGCAGTTAAGTTAGTAACAGAGACTTCTCAATCCGTGTATGGCTTTGAAGCAAGGCACCAGCACATACTTGCAAAAGTTTTGTGCCAACAATTGAGACCAGCGTTTTCATCTAAGGGCTCATATATGGAACTATTTGATTCCATATATTAAAAATTATTAAACAATTATTTGTTTTTCCATATTTGTTTATTTGTTGTATTTCAATTCATATCAGGAAAAAGTTTTTTTTCAATATATTCGAATATTACTGCTTGAATAATAGCATTTTAGATTCGACACAGGTAAAGCAGGGAGGGGTAGGGGTTCAATTTTCAATTTGAAGTTTTGTTATAATTTATTTATTATATTTCCATAAAATAAAATAAGATTTCCTAATTTAAATACTGAAATTATTTGGTTTTTACATCAATATTTATGCCAAATCTGGCAAACTCGAGGACTTTTCAGTACGTGTTTATTCAAAATCTTTCATGCCAAATTAGCAAAAAACCGTTGATGATCAGATCTAATTTTTGGTATGAGTATTTAATAGGTATATACACAACTTTCAGTGCATTATTCTTTTTGATTTTTAAAAAAAGTGAAAAATCAACCTACCCTACAAGTTAGTATCAGACAAATATATTAAATATACTTGCATTTTCAAGAAATTTGATGTCAACTTTAAGTTGAGAAAAGCTGATTTGAATTCACTCTTCCTTCTTCAAGATTGGTTGCCAAACCAAAACTAGAAAAAAACCTAGTCTCCTCTTCTATTCACATATAGCTGAGAAAGAGGGAACATTGGTGAGAAGTGGAATTAAAAAAAATCATCCAGGATTTGAACACAGGTCACCAATTCTATTTCCTACAATATGATAATCATTATAACAGGGTTTATCTCTCTCTCTCTCTCTCTCTCTCTATATATATATATATATATATATATATATATATAAATATATATAGACAGATAAAGATATATATATATATATATATATATATATATATAATGGCTATAAAGAAGCTGTCCATTTTACTTTTAAAAAGTAAAAAGAAAGTTAGATAAATAAAAGCAATTTCTTTTATACCATGAATATATATATATATATATATATATATATATATATATATATATATATATATATATATATAGTGCAATTAAAAGGAAACTCAAAATTAGTTAAATTGTCATTATAGATTTATTTCACCAGAGAATATCATAATACTCTACATCTCATCAGATGACTATGCATGTTTAACTTGAGGTCGAAAAACAGCAAATGTGGATTACAGTCTATATGTGTATTGAAAAAAAAACTGTATAAATTCTAAATTTTCAGGTGGAAGTTAAGAAGGTTAAAACAATTAAGTATTAGAAAGATTAAGAAACCAGAACAGGGTTTTCCTGTAAATTGACCCATCCCAATTTGAACATATGCTAGATTTTTTGTTGCAGGTGGAATCTTCTGAATAATGTAAGCTTGTAAACTAAATGATTATCTTCATATAGTCTTCGTTTATTCTAATACATACGTTAATTCCCTCAGCTAATGTGGTCTTTGGCTTTCTCCTTAAAAATAAAATAAAATCAAAATGAAAATAAAAAATAAAAAACCTTTCAGCAACAACCAGGTGTCTTTAATTAACCCTAAAAATGGTCAAGGGGATTTGCTACTCCAGAACTTAAAACCCTAATTTTGAATTAATATCTACATTCCCCAGAATCACATCCTCCTCTACATAAATCTCCCCATAATAAAATACTATCAACTACTGAATTAGATGTTATCTATTCCAATAAAAATCATCCTGCATTAATATCCCTGCTATTGCCTAGAGTAGGAGCCCCAGTGGTTCCCAGTCACCATAATTTAAATTTACTTTTATATCTAAATTTAAGCACAAGTTTGTTTTTTCCATTCAGCAGTTGTCTGTGATCTTTAAAATTAATTATCCTAATTTTTTCATTGAAACATAAGTTACATCTACTGTTGAAGCTATTCATGGTGGAAGACTGCTTGACTATTTTCCACTTTACTTGTGGACTCCAAAAAATATTTAGATAGATCCGCTTGGTTTCTAAGTCGAGGATTGGAGAAAGAATGTCTGTGATTATACAGTCTTTGTTTCCAATTCCCAGCAGATATACCTATATAGACCCTCTCTCCATGATTATTATGTTCCATGGGGGAAATGCACACCTGGTATACAAGGTTCTTTGAGTTGCATCGTCTGCCCGAGGGGCATTTCCCTTTACTTCTACAACTACAAGGCACCACATCTGGTCCCCCACTATTTCTATTTAATTCGTCTAGTAACCTCCTGTTATGGTTATTTAAAATGCTTTACATATTCTTTGTACAAGAGAACTAATTCTTACTGTGTTCCTATTAAAATTTTCCCTAATGGATTGTCCCAATTAAAGTGTTTATCCAGGAGGTTTAGGAAGTATTTACCTATGTTAATGTTGGTAAGTTTACAAAGTGGCGGCTTAAACCAGATTACTTTTCTATTTTTATTCCTTCCTCTTCTATTAGAGTGAATATTATGGGTGTCACCTGCCTTGATGAGTGTGCAGGTCCTACCACTATTACTTCTACCATTAGAGCTGGAGTCCACTGGGTTCACATACTCCAGTCTACCTTGGAATTCACTGTTTCTGAGAGCTTCATCATATATATTTTTGTTCACCTCAAAAATTATTTTACATGAGGATAGTTTGTTAATCCTCTGGTTCATGGCATTAGGAATCTGCTTCAGTAAAGATCTTGGATGGTTAAAGTCAATATTGACATAGGTGGGGACAGAATTGTTCTTACTAAAGGTTTGCCATTATTCAAATTCAGTATGACATCAAGAAAGTCAACTATCTTTTGTCTGTAATCCAGATTTGCTGTTTTTCAACCTCAAGTTAAATGTGTAGTCATCTGAGGAGATGGAGAGTATAATGATATTCTCCACTGAAAAAGATTTATAATGACAATTTAACAAGGTTTGAGTTTCCTTCAAATTGCACTGTATATGCTCTGTATGTGAGTTTTGTTATATAAACCTGGAAAGAAAAATATATGGATCAATAGCCATACAATGAGCACTCACATAGATTTTCCTCTTATATTCTATACATGAATAATCCACACCCACTGTCTTTGGACGCTGACTGCATATTACTGGTATATGTATATATATATATATATATGTGTATGTGTGTGTGTATGTGTGCGTGTGTGTCTGCTATCGTCATCATCATTAGAAGAAGAAAACGAAGATTTTTTCTCACTCTTAAATTGGAAGATCTTATGATATCTATCTTATAGATGTTGGTGACATTGTTGTGATTGTTTATTATTATTAATATTAGTTTCATTACCTTACTCTCTTTTCTTGACCTGTAATTTGGCAAAGGGTTTTTTGTCTTCTCCCTGATTCCAAAAATGGGCAGATGAATATTTCAAACTTGGTTGGTCTATAGCCAGTTCCAAATTCAAACCATGAAAAAAAATTTTGAGAAATTACACCACAATCTGTCCCACGTGCAAATATCCTGCTACCTCATAGTTTATTTTGAAAAGACATGATGGTTCATGTCATCAAAAGACATTGGATATATATATATATATATATATATATATATATATATATATATATATATATATATAAAACAAGTAAATGGATGATAATTTTTTTCAGTCTGTAATATTGGAAGAAATGTCTAAAAGTTTTGGGGTCAAGAAAATTATATTCCAAGTAAATTAGAATCCACCAAATGATGTGAGAAGCTTCCTAGCTATTGCACAATAAAAATAACTGCAAGGTCACTTCTACCTTTTTGTTGCTACTGTTATTATTAAAATTGTTTTTTTTTACTTCTATTTTCATTGTTGAAAAAATTGAAAAATTCCAAAGGAGAAATTAACAAGTTTTGACAGGACAAAATTTTTAACTTTTCTGTTTTTATCTGAGCCATCAATTGATTAACTTGGTTAAGTTTTTTTCTATAAGTTTATTGATTATTTTTTTGTTCTGCTTTGTTTTATTTTTCCTTTGGTCTTTTTTTGCCAAAAGCATTTTCAAGATACTTTTAGAAAATAAAGCGCAAAAAAACCTACACCAATTGAAACATTTTGAAAAGCATAATCCTCAAAAAGAAATATCCTAACACTTTCTAAGTACGTTAATACATGCATAAGTTAAGTTTCCTCAGGCAAAATTCATATACTGAAAATAAATAATTATGATTATTAATACCATTTTGATTCATTTATATATATATATATATATATATATATATGCATGTGCAACGTCTGTGCATGAAAAAAATAAGTGACTGTGATTTAATCATTTATATTAATTCATCTGATGTGGAATGTAGAGTGTGGGTTGAATGTGTGTATCTGCATTTCCATGAACGTGTATGTTTGTGTGTGGGTGCAAAAAAACAAGTGATTATAAGGATTTATAACATGTAAATGCATTTAAGTGTTTAGAATGTGTACGTTGTGTGTATGTATATGTGAAGGGGAGGAGATGAATGGCTGTGTGAGTTTGGATGTATATGTGTGTGTATACACTTGTTCATTCACATAATTTATATATATATATATATATATATATATATATATGTGTATGTATACATATATATCTATATACATATATATCTATATACACATATATACATACATACATTTTTCTATCATCATCATCAACATCGTAAAGACATGCTGAAAGCATAGATTCCTTTGATATGATCATCGTTTTTAGAAAGTCTTCTAGATGGCATCCAGTGTTTCCAAGAGTGGATGAATGTAAGTTTTTATGGGTCAGCCAAAACTGGTGTGTTCATTTGTAGATCCCATCAATCTTTTTTCCAAAGATTTCTTAAAGTCCAAATAGTACTACCATACAATAGTACTAACATGGCTACAGTTTGACAGAAATCATGTTTTATTTTATCAGAAAGATCAGATTGCTAAATGGTCATTAACCTCTCATATACAGCAGTCCATGCCTTTCCTATACATAAGTTGATATACATATGTTGAGATATTCCTACTGAGGTATATATATATATATATATATATATATATATGTGTGTGTGTGTGTGTGCTTTCATATGTATATGTGTGTATATGTGTGTATGTATAATACAACAAATAATAATAATAATAATAATAATAACAACATCTCACATGAGAAAGCTTGAATGTAGTTAAAAAAGGGAAACCTTAAGAGAAAAATGGAATCTCTTCAAATAGCAGTGCAAAACAAATGTCATAAGGACCAATCAATTCAACGCAAGAATAATTAAGACGCGACAAAAGAGCAAATGTAGGTTATGCGGTGATAGAGATGAAACAATCAATCACATAATAAGCAAATGCTGCGAATTAGCATTGAAAAAGTATTATACTGCACACAACTGAGTGGGTGAAGTGATTCACAGAGAATTGTGCAAGAAATTGAAATTTAACCATACGAACAAATGGTATACGCACAATCCGGAATCTCTCCAGGAGAATGAGGTGCACAAAGTCCTCTGGGATTTTGAGATACAAATAGATCACCTAACCTTGGCCAGACAAGCAAACCTTATAATAATCAACCAAAAAAAAAAAAGAATTTGCAGAATTGTGGATTTTGCTCAGCACAGAGTCAAATTGAAAGAAAGTGAAAAGAAAGATAAGTACCTAGATCTTACTAGAGAACTGAAAAAACTGTGGAACATAAAAGTGATGGTGATACAAATTGTAATTGGTGCTTTGATACAGTCACCAAATGATTGGTACAAGGACTGCAGGACTTGGAAATAAGAGGACAAGTGGAGACCATCCAAACAACAGCATTGCTGAGATTGGCCAGAATACTGAGAAGAGTCCTGGAGATTTGAGGAGACTTGTTGTCACTCAAACTCCAGTGAAAAACCATCGACTAATACAGGTGAGAAAAACATAAAAAGGAGTAAATAAAAATAATACAAACAGTTAATCCCATGAGTGAATGCAGCTAATTAGCTCAAAAGTAAAACAAGAACAGAAATGATTGTGTGAGAAAAATGATCCACTGGGAATTGTGCAAGAAACTGAAATTAAACCAAACTAACAAATGATGATAATAATAATAAAACAGTTAATTATATAGTAAGTGTATGCAGCAAACTAGGATGAAAAGAATACCAGAACAAGCATGATTGGGTGGCTAATGTGATCTATCTGGAATTGTGCAAGAAACTGAAATATCTCTGGGAGTTGTACATATTGAATGAGGATAATAATAAAGCAGTTAATCAAATAGTAAGTGTATGCAGTAAACTTGTACAAAAGGAATACAAGAATGGGCATGACTAGATGGGAAAGGTGATCCATTGGGAATTGTGCTAGAACCTGAAATTTCATCATACTAACAAATGGTATAACTACAAACCAAAAATTGTCCTTGAAAATAAAGCATAAAATTCTCTGTGACTTTGAGATCCAAATGAATCATTCAATGCTGGTCAGAAGACCAGGATTAGTGTTGAGAAACAAGAAAAAAATAATTTGCTGTTTCATGGATTCTGCTGTTCCTGTAGACCACAGAGTGAGAATGAAGGAAAACAAAAACTAGAAAAATACCTGAAAGTTATGGAACTTGAAGTTATCAGCAATACCAATTATATTTGGAGCTCTTAGAAGAGTTACCAAGAACTTGGAAAAGAGAAACCATCTAGAACACAGTGCTGCTAAAATCAGTTAGGATACTTAGAAGAGTCCTGGAGACCTGATTTTGTGGATTGGTTGGTTGGTTGGTTGGTTTCTTGGTTCACTGGCATATCAACCTTCATGGGTTATTTAATACGAAAGCTATCCTTATTGAAAAACAGATGTAATTGGTGTGGATAAGAGGATTCATACCATAAGTATTAATCCAAAAGTGAACATAATAGCTTTGGTTGGAGTTTGAACTTGCTTACTATAACATTAGAGTCTAGCACGTTAGCCACTATGCTGTGGGAACACCCCCTCCTGAAAACTGAAGGAGACTCACTGTCATGTAGACTCCTGGGAAAAAACCATCGGTTAAAATTAGTGTGTAAAAACTCACAAAAAAATAATAATAATGATAATGGATAGATTATTTAATTTATGGATTCAAATCTGTATCTTGTCATTTCACAGAGAACCTCTTGTATAATTTAATGGGACAGAAGATTTTTAGGTTTTTAAATTGCTTTTCTTTCTTTTTTTTTTTTTTTGTTTAACATGATTGATGACTATGAAATTATTATTAATTTATTTTTAAGAATCACTAATTTTTTATGAATATGAAAAGTCCAGAATATTTTCAGAAAAGATAAATATCTTTTCTTTTGAGCTTTGCCAATTCTATTTCTTTGAGAAGAATTTTCAATATATGTGCTTTTTCTTTTGTTTTTGAATTATATTGATAGGCCACCCTATCCTACTAATTACATTTCTTTAAAGTCATATTGTTGCTTCTTTGATCATTGAGTCTCCTTCTGAAGGCAATTATTACATAATGATCATCATCAGAGGATATGGACTTGGGGACTGGAGTTCAAATCCTTGATGAGGCTGTACACATTTCACTTAGCATTTATACTCTTGGGAAAGGTAGGAATCCTATCATTCTTCTATCTCACCTTATAATCATATCTACTCATAGAAAAATTCCATATTCCCATTTGATTTTTAAAATCCTTTTTGTCTTTTGTGAAAAGTCCAAGACATCACTCTCAGAACTAAATTACATTTGTTTTCTGTTAATGCCGATGTTCTCTTCACAGGATGTCAAAAAACTTGTCTCAGAAGACTCGTAAAAAAATTCAGCAAGTCATTTGATATGGAAACGATTCTCATAACAACAATTGCTCTTTGTAAAACAAAACATGGTACACAGGAATGTAAATGATTAGAAATGGATCGTAGCATTTAAGCATGTAAACAACAATAAAACAAATTTCTCAAAACCAAGAAAATATTTGTATACAAGGAAACAAGAAAATGTTTTCTGAATGATGTTTCATCCTGGATTTCATTTTTTTAATACTTTTTCTTCTCAGTTTTTTTTTTCTTTACAACCAGATTTATTTGTCTTTGTGTCTTCTTTCTGACTTTTCCTTTTCTTTTTTGTGAGAGTAAATATCTTCTTCATTGCCCTGTTTCTCATTTCTTTTTGCCATTTTCTTTTTTGAGTTCCTTTGGTTGTTCCATGTTGGTAAACTCCACTACTTAAAACATTTTTGTAAAAATATAACCACCTTTATGAATCAGATTGTAATAAAAAAGAATTGTATTTCAGAGGAGGCAATTTTAAAGAAGGGAATGAACAGATACCTGACCTTTAGTCAAATTAATTCCCTTGTTTACAGTCTTTCTCCACTTTTGGATTATATGCCCTTGCCTACAGTGGACACTTCACAGAATGGGGAAAAAATTACCACCTCTATTACCATAACTATCCATCCTGGTATAAAAGTAGATGTATGGAGAAGATTGTTGCTCTTTATTTTTTTAAGAATGCTATAGCAACAAGAATACATCTAGCATAGGAGTTACATCCTGGCTGGGTGAGTAAGAAAACAATTTTAGTTTAGTTTAAGGGGACTTTCCCCAGGCAATACTAACTTAGCAGGGCTAAATTTATTACTTGGCACCTGAGGCACCCCATAAAAAAAAATGCTGAAGGGATCAAGTATTTTTTGTAATGGCCATAGATTACTCTCAATTTGTGAGTGGCCCCCACAATAAAATGACTTCATGTCAAATCTGTCTTAATGAGCAGTCGGATAAAAATTACCAGGAGAAGCAAGGCTTTATGTCATTAGTAAACCCTACGTTACACATTAATCAACACCATATACATTATAGAAAGCTTTCACATAAAATTCAGAGCACTCTCAACCAACAACAACAAACTACTTTACTTAAGTAGGTGACTATATTTTTTTGTAATTCCACACATATATAAGTACGATAAGGAACTTTTTTACATACGCACTACATTCAAACTTTTTGTATCTTCTTGTTTAGATTTCACATCAAATAAAAGTTGCTTAGTAACACACGGAATCATCCTTATCAGTTTATTGTCAATCAGGGTTGCCAACCTGAAAGAAATTAGACAGACTTAACACACACACACACACACACACACACACACACACACACACACACACACACACACACACACACACACAGATATATATGCTTATCAGCTTACACTAATGTATATCCTGAGTCATTCTAAAATGATAAACTTATTATTTTCTGAATTGTATTGTTTTCCTCAACTGAAAACAGCAAGTCTATAAAATAGATGATGTTAAACTATAAAAATAGCATTACAGGGCCTTTAAAAAACGTCAAATAATTGTTGATTTCAAATTGGATGCCAGGTAAAATAATGGTAAGATTATCAGGGTTTATTGCATATTTCAGAATGAGGTGTTTGTTTCTTCTGCTGTTACATAATTGTCTCGGTGGAAGAAAAGTTAGAAAAGTTTTTATTTATTACAATTGCATATCTTTCAAATCTTTTTTATTCAAAGACATCTTACGACAATAACGTTAGAGATTCAACTTCTCTTTAGAATCCCCCACCATTTATACCTACAAATGTGCAACTCTAAATGTATCCTTCTGACTAACTCGTTCTGACTCTCTGACTTACTGACTCTCTTCAAAGATAATGATAGCCTTCATGAAAGGTGAATTTGCATTTGCAAATTTGTCAGGTTTGCACTAAGTGACTTCGAAGATGACCAACGCACTAAAAAAACCTAAATGTTCTCATATTACAATATTTGTATTGACCAAAAACTCATACACAGAGAGAAAAGTACTTTGGAACCAATTTTGCACAGATTTTCTGAATGCTCAGATCAATGGTCTGAATGCCAGAAAAAATCTAGTCAATAATATTTACCATCAAATGTCACTTTTGTCACTTTCCTTCATTCTTGAAGTGACCAATTAACCAGAGTGGGGATTCATTATCCATTATCTCTCTGCCATCTAAAATTACCTTACATGACTAAATAACTGGTTCCCCATGAAAGAATTTGATCTCTTATAATTATCTAAAATTGCTCAGTTGAGTATGAATACTTTGAGGAAAACCTGTTCATGGTCAATAATCATCAGCTGATTGTCAATCAATGTTGCCAAGCTGAAAGAAATTACACAGACCTCACACACACACACACACACACACACACACACACACACACACACACACACACATATATATATATTCAAGAAAGACAAAAACTGGTCCCATTAGGAATTTAAATTTATTTCCATCCTGTTATGGGTATTGATATGAATCAATGACACCAAAAATAACAGGACTTCTTCAGATCTAAAGGATAAAATAATTACTGACAGAATAGACACAGGAGGAAAAAAAAAGAAAACCGGAAGTGGGTAAATGGGGAGGAAACTCTTCACCTCACTTATACCCCCTCCCACCCTTTCCTCCTGTGTCTATTCTGTCTGTAATTATTCTATCCATTAGATCTGAAGAAGTCCTGTTATTTTTGGTGTTATTGATTAGTATCAATACCCATAACAGGATGGAAATAAATCCTAATGTGACCGGTTTTGGTTTTTCTTAAAAAAATTATTGCTCTGTGATGTCAGTTACATTGAGCTCTTTACCAGGAAAATTTAAATGTTCATAGTTAAATGATTTTTTGTCCTGACGGAATTATTCCCAACTCCGGTTTAAGTGGACTGAATAATACACACACACATATATATATATATATATATATATATATATATATATATATGCATTATTCAGGTCTCTGCAGAATATATTTTAGTATATCTCAAGAATCTTGATGCAACATGGTAACCAGATATTCTGATCTTTAATGTGAAGGCAAGAACTAACAACCTCCAGTGGAGGTTCATTTTTGGCAATGAGATATTAATTATCAAGCTTTATGTTTAATGAGAAATCCAAAGTACTTTGATGAGGACTAAAGAGGTATAGGTCAAGGTTGGTATTTCTTTAAAAATATTATTTGTTATATATATGTATACATTTGCATATGTGTGTAACCATATGTGTATTCATAAGATATTCATATCCACACAAACACACAGACATTATATATATATATATATATATATATATATATATATATATATTTATATATATATATATATATATATGTATGTATATATACCTTAATCTAACCCTTCAATGAAACAGACCAGCACACAAAAGAAATTCTTATATTATATTCAACACTCTTACCTTCATTTTATTGATATGTGTCACATTACTGACACATTTTACCAGAAAATATTTTTATCCCAGCTCTTTTTAACACATTGAGCTTGATTTTATTTTAATTCTTATTTTTATTTCTCTTTACCAAAGGGAGTTTTTCAGTTTTTATTGATCGTCGTTGTGACAAACTGCAAACAGAGCCCCATGCTGAAAGTGAAAAGAAATATTACTTATAAAACAAAACTCCTCCTCTATCATTGCAAAAAAAAAATAAAAATAAAAATACAAAAAAAAATTCTGTCAAAGTTTGAAAAAGGCAGAAAGAAAAGGTGACAGTTCCTTTGGTGTTTGCTTTCAAAAAAAAAAAAGATTCAAAAATCAGTGAAGAACAAACTTGTAAGAAAAGATGTTCTAACTGTGAACAAGAGTTGAAGATTTTATTGTTCCATGTTTTGGGATGAATCAACGTAAAAGTCAAAAGGGAGATAAAAAAAATATATTACTTTATATACAATATATATATATATATATATATATATATATATATATATATATATATATATATATATATGTATATACATATATACATGAATATATCAATACACATCTGATGATGCCACTTTTTTGCATGTATATATATATATATATATATATATATATATATATATATATATATATATATATATGTATGTATGTTGTATGAGTGTATATTTTTGTTTCAATCAATTCTGTATATATATATATATATATATATATATATGTGTGTGTGTGTGTGTGTGTGTGTGTGTGTGTGTGTATCCTTTTAATAGGCTTGGGGGATGATAAATAAATTTTTCCCTAAATTCACTAAATTCCTTATATATATATATATATATATATATATATATATATATATATATATATATATATATATATGAGACCCTGCAGTGTAGTATCTAATGGACTGGACTACAGCATTATAGTAAGTGAAGTCAAACTCCAGCGGTGCTATAACATTCAATTTCTAACTAATGCCATAGGAAAAAGTATGAACTCTTTTATCCTTCCCAGCAAAAGGTTGAATCGTACTTTTACTGTTCTTTTACAACGATATGTTTGGCTGTAACTAACCCACAAAGGTTGATATAACATTTTATAAAAAACTCTAATCAAATCTTTATATATATATATATATATATATATATATATATATATATATATATATATATATAATTGAAACAGAAAGATAGCTACTTCAGATTGAAATGGCAGAAGGAAAGAAATATTTCTGTATTTATCATCTTTCCCTAATTCAAATACTTGATATACTAAAGTTCTATAAGACCAGTAAAGTTTATGCTTCCAGTTTATTAAGAAAGAATCTGAAGATAGAGCATCAAAGTTTTGCAATCCACTCTGAAAATGTCTGGTTAGGTTGTGGGGGCATCATTTCCTTGATTGATAACTTCCTTGTTCATTAAATCATATCTCAAAAAGGAAATGGGATTTGCTCTTCAATTGACTCCTTACCAGCGAAAGATCCTGTTTCAGTCCATGCAACAGTTTGCAGGGATTTCACTTCTTATGAAAATGCTTAACTAAATTCCTCAATCTATCTTTGCTTGTGATAATTTGTTTTGCCCAAACTTGTTCATTTGGGATTTTTACATTGAGTTGAAATTTCAATTAAGATGCAAAGTAATAATGGCCAAATCAGAATTGATAATCTAGGGGAAAAAATGTATATCGTCAAACATTGCTTATGTAATCAAAGCGAGGAAAATTCCTTCATTTTCCTTCATCTACTTGATTCCGAAAGGCAAGGAAGGCAGCTATTACTAGTTTCTGTAGATTAGATGGGTTTGTTGAAAAAATATATTTCTTGTTAAGAGCAAGGCCCTTAATCCAGGATGTTCCAGCAGATTTGGAGCAAATACTATTAATGGATCAATTTATGTAAAACGTTATGGAATAAAGAGACACTTTCATGTAATTGATGTTTGGTACACTTGCAATAATTTATCAGAAATACTCTAAAAAATTCATTTAGCCAATAAAATAGATCAACAATATGTCTGTCACACTGTTTTTTGTCACTTATATTTCCAGAGATTTGACAGAACAAATATTTTTATGTTCAGTTAGGATCATCATCATCATCATCATCAACATCAGTATTTAGGTGGTGCTTGTAGCAGTCCAAGTGGAGGAAGGTACTCATTGTGGTTGATAGTTTTGTGTTAGGTGGTGTGCTTACACATTGTGCATCGCTTTACTTGGCATGGGATTTAAAAGTAACACAGATGAATGGGCAATGTAGTCTAATTCAAGAACTTATGATTCATGAGTTTGAGCTGAGCCATAATACCATAGAAGAAACTAAAACCATTCTTTGGACAAAAAGTGAAGGCATAGCTGATTACAGTACAGTAACCAGATAATTAAAGAAATGTTGTTTGGGTTGCAAGAACTTCCAAAAATCAGGTTTAGTAAGCCTAAATGTGTGGATTCCGAGGCTGAAAGACAAGCTATAAAGGCCAATCCCTTAAGTAGCACTGGCAGAGTATCAGGTGAGCCTGGTATCATACAGTCCAATATGATTTGTCTCCTTCATACCCTCAGCAAAACCATCCAGAGCTGCTGAATTGTGTTTCAAGTTACTAAAATATTGCAAATCTTTTGACTCACCTGAATATTTTGAGGACAATACATTTAGTATTAAATAACATTTCATATCTTGTTCAAATTAAAAACAGGATCTACCTTACTTTTGGACCGTGTCGCTGATCAAAGATCTGGCTTATTTGTTACAATCCTTTCAATGGATTAATACCAAAGATTTTCTTCTAAAATATCAATTTTATATCTTCGAATGAAAAGGCTTCTTTTTGTATCAAATCAATATTTTTTTTTTAGTTATTATCTCTTATCAGTCGTAAATATCTTTTATGATACAATAATGCAAATACAAGAATCATTTGAACACTTCTACTTTTTCTGAAAAAAAATTTAATGCTGTTTAAAATAATCTTTCAAATTTGTTATCAAAGAGGTTTAAATTATTATTTAATATTGTTTGATAAAGATAGCAATAAAGATTGAATTTCAAAGGGAAAACGTAAATTGAAATTTCATGCACTCAAACACAATTTTCCTCTGTATTGTTTTACTGTAAACAGTTTCAACACAAGGAATCATCCTTTTATATATATATATATATATATATATATTGCATATCTAAAGATAAATTATTGGATTTTATTTTTATCTATATTACCATCCTCAAAATCTTCTTTGGTTGGGGTGTTTTCATATTAAGGAATCATACTTACATATATTGATTTGGTTTCTTTGTTTAATGGCAGATCAAACATTGTGGGCTGTTTAATGCCAAAGCCATCTTTGGGGAGAAGAAAAACTGTGATACTAATTAACACCTACCTGAGGAGATAATGCATTTATATTTTTCCCAAAGGGTATTAGTTTAAAAGTGAAAGTACTATTAGAGTTCAAACTCATTAACCTCAAGGCCTCAGTCAAAACTTCAGCCTTTACACCATGGAGATTCCCCCAATATAAATTGTTTGCCTGAAGATGTGTTTACTTGAGTGTCGTTTTGTTAAATAATCATGCTTATGTATATTGCGTACCTCTAGATTTATTTATGAGGGCGTTGTCAAATTAAGGACTTATGCATACATATATTGTGTACCTCTTTGTATATTTATTTAATGTTTTCTTGTTAAGAAGTCATGTTTATGTATGTTGTAATGTCTACATATACCTATGTTGTGTTCTGGTTAGTGAACGCTTGTAATATTAAATAAAGGACAAACCACGATATGAGAGGAAATAGAGATATATTCTCCGGAAAAAGTATATACAATAGAGAGACTATTAGTAGACAAGAACATAGGATTAGTGAATACAGAATAAAGATATAGTCCAACGATAGTGTTGGCTTTCGTTATTACGGTAGCAAGTAAGGTGATCTAGTGTGATCTCCAGTCTCCAACGCTCTAATACTATTCCTATAAGCAGCTGCTCTTCACTTTTTAGTCTGCCCTGGTATTAGTAGCAACTGCTATATATGGCAGATGTACTAGTTCATTGTGTGTAAAAAGGTGGAGGATACCCAACAACCCACTTGAGTGTTTTCTTAATAAGGGAAAATGTTTATGTATATATTGCGTACCTATAGATATACATATTTGGATGTTCTCTTGGGAAGGAATCATATTTATACATATTGTATACCTTTAGATATTATTTGGGTGTTGTCTTGATTATAATTCCTGCTTATACATATTGTGTCCCAGTAGATATTTTTATTTGGGTATTGTCATAGTTAGGAATCATGCTTTTGTCTACTATGTACCTGTAGATATAATTATTTGGGTGTTGTCTTGATATGATATAGCTATGTATATTGTGTAGTCTAGATATATCTATTTGGTGTTTTCTTATAAAGAAATCATATATATATATATTGAGTACCCATGAAAATATTTATTTGGGTGTTGCCTTGCTAAGAATTTATGCGTATATAGATTATGTACGGGTATATAAATTTATTTGGGTGTTGTCATAACGAGGAATCATGCTTTTGTATTTTATGTACCTGTTGATATATTTATTTGGGTGTTGTCTTGAAAAGAAATCATGTTAATATATATTGTGTACATCTAGATATATCTATTTTTGTGTTTCTTTATAAAGAAATCATGCTTTTATATATTGTGTACCTGTAGATTCATTTATTTGGGTGTTGTCCTGAAAAGAAATAATATTTATATATATTGCATATGTTTAGACATATTCATTTGGGTGTTGTTTTATTTAGGAATCATGCTTATATATATTGTGTACCCCTAGATTTATTTATCTGGGTGTTATCTCAATAAAGAAATAGCTTTTTTCTTCGTGTTTTTGGTTCACACCAGAAATTGATAAACAGGATGGAAATAAATTTATAATCCTAAATTAACCGGTCTTTGGTTTTTTCTTTAAAGAAATATTGCTCTGTAAAAAATTACATTGAGCTCTCCACCAGGAAAATTTAAATGTTCAGCTCCTGAATGATTTTCTTGTCCTGAAGGAATTACTCCCAACTCTGGTTTAACTGGACCGAATAATACCCCTATATATATATATATATAGTGTAGAAGAATTATGATCATATATATTGTGTTTTTCTACACATATTTATTCAGGTGTTGTCATGATAAGAAATGTTTATGTACATTGTCATACTTCCAGATATATTTATTTGGGTGTTATTTTATAAAAGAATCATGCTTGTGTATATTACATACCTCTAGATATGATTTCTTGGTTAATGTCTCATTAGGGAATCATGCTTATATATGCATACCTCTAGATATATTTGTTTAGGTGTTGTTTTGATGAGAAGTTGTCTTTATATATTGCCTACCTCTAGATATATAGGGCATAGAATATTTTTGTAATTTTGTAGGTTATGGTGAAGGTGTTTGTTAATTGCTGGGTTCTAATGGGATAATTTTGAGTTTTGTATCTCACCTCTTTTCTTACTTTTTACCCCATTCACTGGCTTTCTTCTTTTGTCAGCAGGAAGCTGCAAGAGAATTAATGACAGAAGGAAAGAGACAAGGATACCTTTTATAATCAAAACTTTATTTTCGTTTCATAACTATTCTGTGGTGGAATGTTTTCCTGAACCGGTAGAAGTAGTCACATTTCCCAGACAAGGTGTTGAAATATATTTGAGTCATTTTTGGTGTATTAAGTTTAAAGTTTGTGTGTCCAGAAGGTGTGTTCAATGAGTATGTTTAGCAGTGACAACTACAAGCAGGAGACATGGCAGTTGCCAACCACTTGGCTTGGTGAGCACATCTGCAACCTTGCTAGCAGCTGAGGGAAAGGGGTCCTTTCTATAGCAGTGGTAAGAGCTTAATGAGAGAATTTCTCTTTTGATGCCAGGAAGCTCATCTTTTCAGGCATGCACGGATTTTTCTTCTTGCATGAGAAGTGTTACTTTTGAGTTTATTCATTTCATTCTTTTATTTCTTTTTCTTTTAATCCACACGGATATATTTATTTGGTTGTTGATTGAAAAGAATAGTTTCATACATTGCATACCAGTTGATTTATTTATTTAGGTACTGGCTTATTTAGAAAGCCTGTTTATATGTAAGGTATATCTTTACATATGTGTATTTGGGTGTCTTCTGATTAAGGAAGCCTGCTTATATATATGGTGTACCTCGTGATATATATATATTTGTATGTTTTCTTGATAAGAAATCCTACTTTTATATATTGCATACCTTTTGATATATTTATTTGGGTGTTGTCTCATTGAAGAATCATGCTAACATATAATGTACCTCTTGATATATTCATTTAGGTGTTACTGTGATAGAAAATCGTATTCATATTTATTGTATACCTCTAGATATATTTATTTATGTGTTGTCTTATCAAGGAATCATGCTTATGAATAATGCTTACCACCAGATATATTTATTTGGGTGTAGTCATGATATGAAATCATATTTATGTATATGTTACGCATCACAAGATATCTTTTTTTGGGTGTTGTCTTATGAAGGAATCATGCTTATATCTATTGGGTACAATTAAAGATATTTATTTGAGCGTTGTCTTAACAAGAAGTCATGTTTACATGTGTTAGGTACCTTAAGATATATATATTACATTGTCTTATTGATGAAAAATTATGTTCATCTATATTGTGTACAGCTAATTATATCTATTTGGATATTGTCTGCGTAAAAGATCATATTTATTTATATTATGTACATCTAGATATATTTATTATGGTGTTTTCTTAATGAACAATCCTCTTTGTATATTTTGTGTACGTTTGGATACATTTATTTGGGTGTTGTCTTATTAAGGAAAAAGTTTTTCATAAATTGTGTACCCCTAGATATATTTATGTGGATGTTCTTGTATTAAGGCATATTGCTTATCTATATTGTGTACTCCTACATATATCTATTTGAGTGTGATCAAGATAAGAAATCATATTTATATATATTGTGTGTACCTCTAGATATATTTATTTGGGTGTGGTCAAGATAAGAAATCATATTTATATATATGGTGTGTACCTCTAGATATATTTATTTGGTTTGGTTTGGTTTGGTTTGGTTTGTTTGTTTAATGGCATATCAACCTTTGCAGGTTATTTAATGCCAAAGTCATTCTCCTAGAAGAACAGTAGTGATACTATTTAACCCATAGCTGGGAGGATAAGGGGGTTCATACCTTTCCCAAGGGTATTTGCCCAAAAGTGAACATAATAGCGCGACTGGAGTACGAACTCGCATACTACGATTCCGCAGTCCATCGCTTTAACCATTACACCAAGGGGACACCCCCCTATTTATTTGGGTGTGGTCAAGATAAGAAATCATATTTATATATATGGTGTGTACCTCTAGATATATTTGTTGTTTTATTAAGGAATCCTGCTTGTATACCTATATTGGGTACATAAAGATATATCTATTTAGGTGTTGTTTTAATAAGAAATCATACTCATATATTATGTACCTCGAGATATATTCGTTTTGGTGATACCCTACATATTTAAAAATAAAATTTGATATTTTTATATTTTCTAAAGCAAAAGATACATTTTCAGTAACTATAACGTATTTACTGTGATTTTTCTTTCTTTCTCCAGACTTTCTTCTCACATATTCTTTCCTCTTACTACATTTTCAAATTCAGACATCTCTGTTCACAATATAATCTGCTAAATTATGAATTTATCATATAAGAAATATATTTTATTTTCACCAACATCCCTTCAGTAGACTTTTTGAGATAACGTAAATTTTCATCAAAGTTAAATGGTAATACAAGTTCTAAATGTCAACTTAGTACTGACTAATGTTGTAACACTAATTTGGCCAAAACGTAGCTGTCTCTGTTTGAAGGAAAAAGGATTGTGCCATTGCAACAATATTTGTTAAATTCAGTTTTGAAGTAATTTCCCAAAAATGGCAAAATCTCAACAACTAAGCTTGATTGTGAGGGTAAGAATTTCAGTTTTATTCAAAGAAGGTGATTCTCAAAGACAAAGTGCCCAGAAGTTAAAGATTTTTAACCATAGGGAGTAAAAGTTTTTAACAAAGGAAATTAAAATTGGAAGAAATGTTGTGAGAAAAAAAACTGAAGCACCAAAAGTGATAACTGCTACTAAAGATTTGATTGTTTAAACCAAAAAATATTGAGGGAAAACTGCTCCAGTATTTGAAACCTTAACTTAATTCCTCTTCACAATAACGAGTGTTGCTCTTACCGTTATATAAAATTAACTTGGATAAGTTGAGCTTAAGGGTGCTAGAAACCCTTGTTACAGAGGTTAAATAAGCAGAAAAGACTGTTATGGGCAAAAATGATACGAACAAGACTTTGAAAAAAATGACAAAATTTATTATGGAAGATGAGTTTAAATTTGACATTTTTTTGCAATTAGCATAGATTATATATAAGAAGAAATCTTTGAGAAAGACTGAATGATGAATGTGTGCTTTTAATAGATATACTTCATGGTGGGTCTTTTATGATGTGAGGGTGTTTTAAGGGAGATAGGGTTAGAGATTTGATTTAGGTCAAGGGAATCAATGAAAAAGAACAATATCACTTCAATTTGCAAGGACATGCAATACCATCTAGTTTGTGCATGATTGAAAAACTCATTTTTACTTTCAATAAGATTATGATCTAAAACATTCTTTAGAATGTTTTGGATCATAATCTTATGTCAAAATTTCCTTGTGAAAATTTCCTTAATTAAAAAAAAGGAACCAAATTTTGGAAATTATGACTTGGCCACTTTAATCTCCTGACCTTTCTTTCTCTGAATTAATATGAGATGAATAATGTTGGAGAGTTCAAAGAGATTTTATCCAAAAAATAAACATGAACTTTTTCAGTGCTTGAAGAATTTTTGGGAAGGTCTACCATCTACTTTTTTCAAAAACTGTTGGAAAAAATGCCAAGAATTTGTATAGCATTAATTAAAACAAGTGGTGGTTTTATTGACAAGATATTATGCTTTTGTATGATCATTTTATTATGGTTAAAGAGCTTGTTTTTTGTTGAAATTAAGCAAGTATACAGTCATTAAAGAAATCTGATTTTTACTTAAAAAATATAAAAATCTCTCATTTTAAGGTATTGTTTAAAATATAATTAGGAAATTAGGGTGGCCACAAACTTTTTGCTTATAGTGAATATATATATATATCAGTGGCAACTCTAGCCTATTTTTGCTACTCGTGCCCCCCCCCGCCCTCTGTCAACTTCAGTTCCCAACCCGTGGTCCGTGGACCCAAAGTAAGTCATCATAGTTGCTATTGCATGATTCTCCATTGTATAGCACAGATCGACAAACGTACCTTGCATGGTGTTTTTTTTGTAAACAATCAAGATACTATATAATTTGTAGTCTTGTTAATACAGTAGATAAGATAATTTTTTTCCTTTCAAAAGTATAGAAGAAAAGAGAAGATGTTCATTACTATGACAAGAAAAATATGTTTATTAGAATAAAGAAATTGATGACAATATACACAGACACAGCTAGTAGTTTCAATTTCGCTTAAAATAAAGATTATTTGTTGAAAATGCATTCAAATAAATAAATTTTAGTTACAGAATGTAATATATGCAACATTCATTAAAGAAATAGAGATCTGTTAGTGAAAAAACGAATTAAAACACGCCGTTTAACCAACATTTACCATAGCAATGATGATGACGTCGGTGACGGCTATAATCTGCTATCCCCACTCTCTCTCTCTCTCTCTCTCTCTCTCTCGGTCCCTCTCCCTCTTCCCAAGACAGTTGTCAGCAGTCACGTTGTGCTAATTTTTTTGAGCATGGTGTTCTGGCTTGCTTTTTCTAATGGCTACAGCCAAAAGCGAGATTTTGCTAACATTACTGTTATTATAAGGGTCTAGTGCCTGGCACGGATTATGCGTGTTCAACATTATAACCGATTTTATAGGATGTTCAATGGATCTGACGGTGGCCGGACAAAGACCATCCGTTCAAAACAGCATCGTTGTATTATTCCCAGATATATTTATGAATTTTTGGCTACTTAGTTATCGAAACTTGAATAGATACGTAATTTAATTGAGATCAGACTAAGTATGTTTGCTTGAAATTAATGGATGATTTTTAATCCATTTTGAATAACATCAACTGAGTTATTGGTCGTGCCGGGCACGAGTAGCACTAGTCCTGTCTCCGCGCCTGATATATATATATATATATATATATATATATATATATATATATATATATATATATGAGGAAGAAGACTGATTTGTGAAACAGACTGATATGTTTCACTAATGGTCTAGCATCATCAGAGAGCAAAATAATTTATTAATGAAAAATAAATTCTACCAGATTCTCTGGTAGAGAAGCATGAAAATTTATATGGAGTATATTTATGCATAATTATTTACCAGATTTGAGCATTGATCAAATCTGACTGGGTTGTAAAATCATTTAGAAGACCTGAGTTCTATGAAGAATTGCAGAAAGAATCTGAAGAAATTCTTGAATGATTGATGCTTAAAACTGAAATGTTCAGAAATGGAATTAGATTTTGGATAGAAATTTCAATGAAGTATCCAACAATAACCAGAAAAGCTTTCTTAATTCTACTTCAGTTATCAACAACATTTAAAAAAAATCATTATTGGTCAGTTTAATTTTTTTTTATTATATCCTTTGTATCCAAACTCAACATCTCTCTTTATCTCTGTCTCTGTCTCTGTCTCTTTCTATATATATATATATATATATATATACAAATGAAAAATGATTTAGCTATGCATAAACTCCACAGGCATATATATATGTACACATGCATGCAAAAACATGTGTATGTGCCATGTTTATATATATGCAAATGCAAACACACACACACACACACACACACACACACACATGTATATATATGTATATGAACATATATATGCTGATAACAAAATATACATGTATATAAATATTTATACATACAGATATAGATATTTTAGAAAATGGATATATATATATATATATATATATATATATATATATATATATATATATATATGCAAATAGACCAATGTATCAGTAAAGAATATATTTATCATATTTATCATTTAGATATAAATTGTTCTTCTCACATATGTAAAAAAAAAGAACAAAACCAAATAGCGAACAGTTCAAATAGTAAAGTAGTTTCTTCCTCTTGTCAGTCAAGCATTCTTGAGATAACAGAAACAGCCTCCATTTACTCAATCAATTTAAGACAATTTCATGCCTCTTATCATGTTCTATTTACTTCACATTCACTTTGGCCACCCCAGGTCAAAAGCTTTTAAAGGCAGATCAAAGTAAATTTCCTAAAAGAATAAATGAAAGGCACTTCTGAATTCTATTCAAATATTTATTTCAAATAACGATAATTTCCAAAAGATAAAATATTTCTTTTTCATGCATGAAACTTTCATCCAACAAGAAAAACATTTAGATACTTAACTTTTTATCCCCTCAAAATCATTTGCCTTTATTTTTTTTACCATTCATCAGACTTAGCATTTTTTATTTATTTATTTTTTATCAAGGTATCATCATCATCATCATCATCATCATCAAAGTGTGTTAACTTCATAAATTCCCTTGGTTCTCTCTTGCTATCTGTACCCTAGCTCTTAGTAAGTCCTCAACATGTCATCCAGAATCTGCACACAACTGATCAATGTCAGTTTTTGCTCATCAACCAACACTAATACATCTGTCTGTAGGAATCCATTGGAAATTATCACTTATGAGTTTGTCCTTACCAACAGTAACCAGCATCTCTTGCTTATCTTACTTGGAGACTTTGTGAGATGGGAGGTAAGTAACCACACAGCTGCTGTTTTGTATGATATTGCTTTCAGGATTCATATAAAATAGTGCATAACGTTCTTGTGTAGTTCCCATCTAGCTTATTCTCCAAGTATTTTGTTAGAGTCCAAGTGGTGCAACCATATAGCAGTATTGACATGGCCACAGCATGCTGATAATTCCCATTTTACTTCATCAGGGAGATCAGATTTCCATATAGTCAATAATCTGTCAATAACTCACCTTGCTCTACCAACACATATGTTGATATCACTTTCAATAGATGAGATATTGGTACCAAGGTATATGAACTAATCTCTTATTTGATAGACTTGTTATTTAATGATAAGATTGTGCCATCTTGATTAAAATGCTAGTACAACAAATCAATTTATGATCCATCCGTCTGTTATCACAAAACTCCACAATGGCTTGAGTGATGGTTAGCCAAATATTTTGTTGATTTTAGTTGGAAACAGGAACATGTTTTTAGCACACCAGTTTTTCAAATATCCAAAACTTTAAAAACATCTTAGCAAGGGCTTCAAATAACAATGAAGTTATAATACAAATCTCTATCTGGTAAGCTAAACCAAATTCTTATCTTTATCTCTAACCCATACAAAGTGAATATATAACTGAAAGTTTCAAAGCCAAAAATAAAAGTTATAACATTTTATTCACAGCATCTTTTCGATAGGACAAGTTTTCAGCTCGTAAAGAGTTGGGATTTAAAAATGCACTTACGTACATTTAAAAAAATATGAACGGTATTTGAGATACCCTTATTAATTTCACGTGCTATTAGAGTGATATTTTCAACTAGAATTTTTCAAAATTTGGATTTGGGAATAAAGTGAGTTTTAAGATGTAAGGTTATAGAGCTTGAATCATTCAGGTGCATAGTAAAATGCCTCCAAAAAGTTGTAGTGGTAAGATTAACCTACATATTCTTATAATAGCACTGAAGAAATCAACATAATATGAGACTTTTAAAATAACTCCATTCTTAACTTCATACAAGAACTCAATATTAACCATAAAATCCAATTTCTCAGTATGCTAATAGACACAAGCAATATTGGCGGATTTCCCACCTCCACATATAAAAAACCAGCCAAAATTAATCCCTGCACCTTCTAATGTGAATACCCCTTCTGTTATAAAAGAACAATCATAAAAACACTTACTTCCAGAGCTAAACTACTATCTTCCTCATGAATTATCTTCGTTAATAGAATTAAATATATAAAACAAACCCTTATCAATCATGGGTTTCCCAATGACATTGTTGATACAGAAATGGAATGTTTCATTAACAAAACTGAACAACATAACTAAGACAATACCCTAAACAATAAACAACCAATAAAACTTTACAACAAAAACCAATTTCATAATAATTAGAAGATAGATAAACATATATTAAAACCGTATCCAAAAACATGTTCTCCCCACTAATCCTACCAAAAATATAAGACTTATTATTTACTACAACAAATCTGAAACTTCCAATCTAATCATTTCCTATAACTCTTCCCCCTCCATTGAACTTCTTGATTGAAAAAACATGTTATATATGTTCAAATGTACCTTCAAAGACTGTCTCCAAAGAAAGTTATACATACGTCGGTCTTACCACTACGACTCTTTCAAAACATCTTACTATGCACCTTAATGACTCTAGCTCCATACCCTTACATCTTCAAACCAACTCTATTCCCAAATCCAAACTGTATATGTTAATGTATAATACGAGGATCATTAAATAAGTTTCCAGACTTTTTTTGTATGGGCACTTTTATTGATAGTACACACATGAAACTCAAATAATCTCCTCCGGCTGCAATGCACTTGTACCATTCCAATAACTTCTGGAAGGCCCCATGGAAGTGCTCTTGTGTGAGTGTGTCAATAACCTTCATCACAGCCTCTTTCATCTCCTCAATTGTCTCATAACGACAGCCTCTGAGCTTAGGGAATAACCAAAGTCACAGGGAGCAAGGTCTGGACTATAGGGGAGCTGAAGAACTGTCTTTAGGCCAATCTTGATCAAATAGTTTGTGACAAGGATGGAGTTGTGCACTGGTGCATTGTCCTGGTGGAAATGCCACTGACCCGATTTGAAGAGTGCTGGCCTCTTCCGACGGAATCTCTTCCTTAACTCCCTTAAAACCTCAATATAGTATTCCTTGTTGACTGTCTGTCTAGTGGGAACCCAGTGCATGTAGATCATGCTAGTGCTGTCAAAAAAAGGGATCGTCAAAAGTTTCTGGGTGGATTTGCTCTGTCTGGCCTATTTGGGTCTGGGAGATCCAGCATGCTTCCACTGGGAACTCTGTCTCTTGGTCTCTGGGTCATAGCAGTAGATCCAGCTTTCATCGCATGGCATTTTTTCCAAGTTTAAAACAGAATTTTATTACATATCATTCTTCTAAATTCCAGATTGCATTTTTGAAATTCACCAGGTGTAACAAGCAGGCTTTAGTAGGGTGTATTCTAATTCCTGCTATAGCTGTTCATTTAAACCTGAAATCATAAGAATTGGTCAGTCATCTCATAAGATGTATACCAATAACATACTGAATTCTCAAGAGTCTACAACAATTTTAAATGCCTGTACAAAAAAAGTCTGGAACCTTATTAATTGCATCACGTACATGGAAGAAACCTGAAGAAAAGAACCTTATTGAATGCACCACATACATGGATATTTGGGTACATACAAATATGTGCATGTATATGGAAAAATTCAAAGATGTATATATACACACATTCACATATATGTCTATGCACACATCCAAGTATCTATATTGCCTGTGTACGGGTGGTGAGTACATCAACAAGTCCATAAACAAATGATGAAATGAACAAAAACATTTATTTTACTCAACAGATTTTTCATTATTAGCTCCTTCCTGGTCAGTGCACTTAATTCAATTTTGAATTTTAATTGTCAGTTTAAACATTATTCAGGTAACAACTGCATCAGTCTGTAGACTTTTTGATTCCCCCTCATGCGCATGAATATATATATATATATATATATATACATATATATATGCATACATATGTATGTATATATGCATGTGTGTATGTGTGTGTGTGCATGTATGTCACTTAATCGATCGTTTTTATTGATAAATTAATTAGCTAATTAGACAGATCTCTGTTGATTACAAAAATTTCTCAGAGTTCCAAACTTTAATGGGTAGAACCAAAGAGCAACAAAGAAAGTTGTCCAAATTCCTCCAATCAATCGAAGACAGATCAAAAGTTTCAATAATTTAGTTTTCACTATTTCAGCAGTTAAAAAATAAAACAATAATTTTCAAAAGACATTGGCTTCCTGTAAATGAAATTATTATAAACACGAATCTTGAATTTTTAAGTTGAAAACTTTAAATATCAGCTTTTAAATAAGGTCAAAATGTCAAAATAAAATAATTTTCTAAATTTCAAATATGATAGTTAGATTTTGATTTATTGCAAGAACTAAAAAAAAATTCTAATGATATCAACATATGAATGTTTTTATTATGATATCAATATTTAATTGTTTTTATTATATTTTCATTATGATATCAGAATAAAATGTTTTTATTAAGACATCAATATAAAAATGTTTTATAATGACATCCATTCAAATTTTTTTTTTATTATGGCAGCTGTATAAAAATGTTTTTTATTATGACATCAATTAGAAAATGTTGGGTTTGAATTAGTTCTTAGTTGGTAGATAATTCTTGTAATTTTGTATCAGATGAAGGTAAACTCAATCTATCTATCTATCTCATTCTGTTTCTATCTATCTATCTATCTATCTATCTATGTACATTAGGTGCATCAACATGACATTGTGGTTAGCAACTTAGTCTCTTAGAAAAACAAATATGTAAAGAAAAAACAGTTAACATTTGTTTTTTATTTGATTTAATGAAAAATAACTGGGTTTAAATCTGACAGAACTGGGAAAAAGTCTTTGGTCACTTTAAAATTTTGAGATTATTATATCTTGGTTGATCCAAAGTCCTTTCAGTGCCTTGAAGTTTTGAGAGGATATCTGAGATGCTGCTTCTAGAAATTCCAAGTTCCTTAGCTATTGCTCACTGGCTCATATTCTTCACTATCTTCATCATCATTTCTTGTGAAATTTTTACCATGATTTTAAATGTAAGAATTTTCACTTTATTTTCTAAAAATTGGTGCTGCTGCTGCTGTGGAAAAAACATTTGTTGTTGTGGAAGATTTTTCTGTTTTAAAACTTAATATCCTGTTTGATTTATATGAAGTAGCTAAAATAATTTTTCCAGACATATTTTTGAGTGGTCCCAGATCTTTCCTTCATATTCAGAACCCCTCCTACAAAATATAATCATTAAGTATGGAAATGGTTCCCACAGGAGGAATGTTTCATCTATAAAAAACACAATGTAAAACATCCTCTTATAAGTCAACAATTTGAGAAAATTTAAAATAGTTTAAAGTGGCTGAAGACTTTAGCATGGTACTATACAAAAACAAATCATAGAAATTATAGAAAATGATTGAAGATGTAACCCAAAGCACTCAAAACCCCAAAATTTGTATTTTGAGTTTTAGCAATTGGATTTTTCATGAATAACTGAGCAAGCACTGTTTTTTTTTTACTTACGTGTTTTAAAATCCACTCTTTAGGAGCTTTGATATTTTCTTACAGGATACAGGCAGTTTCCTTCTCTTTATGACAGATGGTTTGGAAGCTCCAGGAGATGCCTGACCAGTGTCAGTAACATACTGGTGAACATAGGAATCAAACTGTGATAACACATTCTTTTGTCACTAGGATCAAATAATGATTTTTTTTCCTTTTCAAGAGAGCAAATTTGTAAGAGAGGCAGCAATGTTAATCTCTTTTTTGAGGGCTAGAGGCAGTTTACAGATTTGAAAAGTGACAGTTGGTCCCGGTGGACAGTAAAAAGTTGAGTCAAATGATTTGGGGTTATTGTCATCAACATCAAGTGATAATCTTTTCATCAACTTTCCTGAGACCCACAACATAACAAAATCAACACTGATAAATTTCCTTTCAAAGCAGTCAAATTTATTTTTTTAAATCAGTCTCATTACTTTCTGGACAGACCTTATAGATACCTCATGCTTATTTTGGACAAAAGTGTTTCGGAAGCAACACTCTGATCCTTGGCAGAAGAATCAATTCTGTCAAAAATGACAGTATTATTTACGGTACAAAAGTTCAAATTCTGTGTCAATCTTCAAGGTAAAACATTTAACAGGTTAACACAGGCTAATGGAGATCAATTTATTTCCTGGGGACAGTTTGATATTCAATACAGTATATTAGTGACTAAGTGCTTGACTAGGGTGACCAAAGTAAATACACACATAAGATATTGAAGTCTTCTGCTGCGGTGATCTTTTTTCTTAACTAAAAACTACCTTTCAATTTCGACTTTTTTTTGCACATTATTGTCACAAAAAGTCTTTTTTTTTTCTCCTTCACAAGTTACACAATTTATTGCAGGGATCTGAGGATATGTAGGTAGAAACTAATAGAAAAACATGATTTTCTCAAGAACAGGATTGGTGTAAGAAGAGCTGGAAGACCTTTGGTTTCTTTGGGTTCCTTGAAATAAAGAAGATTCCTAAATGTATTGAACGTTGTAAATGTTTTTTTTTTTTTGTCTTGTTTTCAAAGTGAAAAGAAGTTCAGATTTATCCAACAGACTTTCTGCCCCAGGATATGTGGTGACACAACTAATAAAACATTTATTAGGAAAATTATTCATTTGGGATTCTTTCATTTCCTTTCAATGACATTTTTTACAAGTGAATATAACCAAAGGAAAGTTGATAAAAATCTAGACCGAAATGAACACCGGAGGAACTTAGACAGATGAACCATAGAACAAGGACATTTTTGATAATGCACAAGGCCTTACACTTTAGGGAAAGTGGAAAGAACAAAAACCAGTATTGAGGTTTACATAGATGTAAAAATTTGTGAATATATACAAAAAAGAGCAAAGGACAACTGATTACAACAGCCAACAACTCCATATCAATAGAAATAACTCAATTGGTGTGGTTTCTTTGTTTAAAGGCATATCAAACTTTGTATGAAATAACTTAAAGACAAACGGGGAAACAAGAAACAAAAATGGGAATAATAAAAAAAAAATCAGTTTGGATACTTTAAGCAACAAAGGAAATTGCACATGGTTACAAAGAAGAAACCTGAGGAAAAGTGAATCTATTTTAATAGAAGTACAAAATAATTCCATTGGAACTAATTATATCAAAGAAAAAACTGATTATATACAGAAGAATAGCAAGTGAAGATTATACAGTGACAGAGATGAAACAATTAATTACATGATAAGAAAATGCAGCAAACTAGCATAAAAGGAAAACATAAGCATGATTGGGTGGGAAAGGGGATCCATTCAGAATTGTGCATGTGAATGGATTATAAAATACAGGAAAGAAGACTAGACCTCGAGTTAATTAACAAGAAAAAAATCCTGATGGATTTTGTTGTTCTGGCAACCCACAGAGTGAAAATAAAAGAAAGTGAAAAGATAGACAAATACTGGAACCTTGCTAAAGAACTGAAGAAACTGTAGAACATGAGGGTCAAGGTAAATCAATTGTAGTTGGTATTCTTGGAACGGTCACCAAGAGCCTGGAGAAAGGGACAGAAAGTGGTTGTGCCTATCAGGGTCTAATCTATTGGCCAAATAGAACTATTTAATCTTTTACTCAGGATTATTATGAATTTTAAATAGATTTATTAGTGTTGAGTCGCAGTCTATGAAATCATGTAGAATTATTACTGATATCAATATTTAACTTTAAAATTGTGCGTAAACAAATGACTAATGATAAATAGAATAATTAGTGTTGAATAACAATACTTGAAACCATTTATCAGGATGCAAACAAGTGAGCTCTGGCTAATTTGAAAATAATATATATATATATATATATATATATATATATATATATATATATAAACAGGATATGACATAAAATAACCCACAAGGGTTTATATACCATTGAACACAACCAACCAACAAACATATTGGTCTGATGATTATGTGAGCATAAAAATAACAGTTGCTAAATGACTATATATATATACATATATATATATATATATATATATATATATATATATATATATAATGAGAATTTTTGGTAGTAGGAGTTGTGATCCAAAAGTATCAGTTTTAAATCTTTAACATACTATAATATCTGTTTTTTGGAAAACCAAACAATTGATTCAAATGAACACTGGTCCTAATTAGACCAATTGAGGAAACCAATCATGAAAAAGCAATCAAAATTAGCTTTAAAAAATAAAGATATAACATTTCAACATGATTATGCTAGACCACAAGTTTCTTTAGTGGCCCAACAAAAAATCTTATAGTTTAGTCAGTGAGTATTTATCAGATACTGTAACTTCAGTGGACAATTACTTTACCAAATTCTCATTATGAAAAAGAAATCAATTACCTGCAAAAATATGAAAGCAAGTTCATTGCTGGGAAAGATAAGAGTTTTTTTCAAAATGGAATAATGAAATTGCTTAAAAAATGCCAGTAATAACAAAATGTTAAATCTTTTGTTTAATAAAGTTTTTTTATTTAGCTTTGCTTAATCTGGAACACAGACCTCAGATTGTTTCCTTAGTCGTCACCCATCAAAGTATTGAATGTGATCACCACTTAATGATATGTCATATATGTTAATAATATTAAAGTCAAAAATAAAATTTTTGTCTTGTATTTTTATTTAATTAAAGTCCTTTTTGCTTGGTTTGGTTTCTTTGTTTAATATCAATCATTGTGGGTTACTTAAAACCAAGCCCATTCTTGTAGAAGGACAGGAGTGGTACTATTTAAACCATAGCTAAAGGGGATAAAGAGTTTTATACCTTTCCCTTGGATATTAGTCCAAAAGTGAACGTAATAGTATGACTAGAGTTTGAACTCACTTACTTGAAAGTTGCGAGTTCAGCACATTAGCCACTACACCACAGTGGAATGTCCTCATGGTGTTAATGGTTACATCATTGGACTGCGGGATTGTAGCAAGTGAGTTTGAACTCCCGTTGCACTATTATGTTCACTTTCAGACAAATACCCTGGGGGAAAGGTGTGAACCTCCTTATCCTCCTAGCTATGGGTTAAATAGCACCACTACTGTTCTTCTAGATGGATGGATTTAGCATTTAATGACTCAAGAAGGTTGATATGCCATTAACAACAAAACAAAACAAAACCACTTCACCACGGGGGGGGGAGGTCTCTGAAAAAACCTTTTGGCTATTCCAGTATTATTTGTTTTCATTGTCTTACACTTATTTTTATCTGTGTATAAAAGGCAATCTCTTCCACATTTTATGACTAGCAACCTATTCTCACTGATCAGTTACAACTGATTATTGAATTTTTCTTCACTGGGTGTCACATATTTGCAGTTTTGTATTGCTGACTACTTTTTGAAAATTTTGGGGAGGTTTCCTTTGCCACAATGATAATCAATATATGAATGACACTGCTGAAGAAACAAGGACAAACTCATTAGTGAGGTTTTCCTTTGGACCATTACATATAGATGTACCAGCATTGACTGACCAGCAAGAATTTATTTGCATTAGCTCTGTGTGGACACAGGATGTTTTTAGGAAGACCTGCCAAGAGTGATGGATGATAGGAATGGATGGAGAGAGAGAGTAAGGGAAACCCATGCTGTCAGCACAACATCATGATGATGATGATGATGATGATATGAATAAAACAAGACATAAGAAAAATAATTTTAGATTCTTGAATTTGTCATCATCATCACCATTAGAACATGATGACTGCATGGATTCTCATGACTCTCCCTTGCCATCTGTCCCTATCAACCATCACACTTGGCAAGTCCTCTACACAGCATCCCGTGACCATACAGTGCAGGTGAAAATAAGTTTTTACTGGTCAGCCGATACTAGTGCATCCATGTGCAAGAATTCATTGAAGAAGTTGTCCTTAATTTCTCCTGCAGTCCCCAACATATCCTGCTCATTTTACTTGGATGGTTTCTGAGGTGGGATATCCTTATTGTTTAGTAGAGACACCTTCATTGTCATTTTGGGATATTCTCGTAATTGTTTGCAAACAAATGATTATCATAAAATTGAAAGGGTTATTTTAAATCAGTCATATGATCTGTAGTACTTACTGAATAGCCTAACTAAAACTCCTATGTTTTAAAGAAAAGATCTTTCCACCAAAGAGAAAACAAATCAACTTTTCCTCGTTTCTAAGTAAGATGTTTACTCAAATGGTCTTCTTAAGAGAAAATGAATTAGGTACCTTTAATGTAAAAGTACCAAGAATTTTTTAATAGTGTGGCCCACATGAAAATGAGTCATATCTAATGTGGCCCATTTAAACAATATAATTGCCTCTAGATTATTGGCATTAGATAAGAGTACTTGAAACAATACAACTGTAAGAAAATTATTTCTTAGAGAGGAATACTTAATACCATATAATTGTGTGCAAACGAATGGTTACTATTAAGGGAAATCTTCATGTCATGTAGTGTAATGTACTTGAAAGGCTCATAGCAAAAAAAGAAAAAGCAGACAGTCTGCGAACTGCCAATTGACCCCTGAGTGAATCAGGCCAAAGTACTCATTGTGAATCAAGCAGTCATGGGTGAATAACTACAGTAATCAAAAATGATTAGAAAAAAAGGGGGTTCCAAATCTTCTGCACAGGAGTGGAACCATCAGGAAACGGATATGTTCCTCCCCTGATTCAACTGGCAGAAGTAAGGGGGCGACTGGGTTTTGAATGGCAGAATTCAAGCGATGGTGAGGAGGGGAGTTGTGCCTAAGTTTTGTCCAAAGAGATGCTATGTCCTTTAAATAGAAAATATTAACCAGGACAACTCATAGTAGCAAGCTAGCTATAAACCCTAAAAAAAGATACTAAAGTCTTCATGTTTTTCTCTATCAATCTTTGCACACTCCAACATTAGCCTGAGTGACCACATTGCATACTTGTCCATGCTAGCTACTTACACTGATGCCTATGTTATAAAAGGAATATTTTCATTGTTTGAATGAGATATCTTTATGCTTGACTGGGATGTCTTCTTTGTTACAATGGTAAATTTTCTTGTTAGAAAGAGATATTAACATTGTTAAAATGGAATATCATGATTGTTTGAATGAGATGTTTTCATGTTAGAATAGGATATTCTTATTTTTAGAAAAGGATTTCATCATTGTTTGATGAGATATCCTTATGTTAGAATGGAATGTCATTGTTAGAATGGAATATGCTCATTGTTACTATGGGATCTAATGGGTTCACAGGTCATTTCTTTTACTAAGAGTGAAATGTCTTTTAGAGAAGACCTATGCAAAACACAAGTATGAGTTGGTTGCAACAGATAAATAAGTTTTATTTATGCAAAATCAATAAAAGTCCTGAAATTCTTAACAACTCTTTGCATATTTTGGACTGATAAATTTGGTGCTGCTTTAACTCAGTCCCATAGAATTTTAATTATGTAGAAAATTTATTTCCAAGAAGCCTATATAATTCTGTGTAAAAATCTGAAGCTCTGAGGTAACTTTTTAACTCCAATGTGTTTATCATCCACTGAAAAGAAGAGAATGCCCCAGAAAATATAAGTCAATCAAAAAAACACATCATTTACAGTACAAGAATATTGGTCTATTCAAAAAACACCTTCTTGAAATTTGAATGTTCTTCTGCACTTTGCTGATAAAGATATTTCTAATGAAGAGACTATAGATTCTTTTATATTAAAGGTCATTAGTTAATTAAAAGTAGAAAAGCAGGTTCTTTCTCTTTTAGTTCATAATATCTGCCATTTTTGGATTAATAATAGCATATAACCAATCTCTTTAGACTTTTGGCTTATCAAAAAAGAGAAAGCTGTACATAGCCAAACATTTTATCTTTTAATTACATTTTTGTTGGAACAAAAACTAGCCATTTTTGTTTCTCAAAATTGATAATTAGTTGGGTGTATAAAAAATATTTTATTTTTTTATCGAATTTTGTTCCAAGTCTCATTTTATGTTTACATTAAAAACTATCCACGGTAACACTAAATTATTATTATTATTATTATTATTATTATTATTATTATTATTATTATTATTATTTACTCATTAGAGTTTTTCTCATCAGCGTTAGCTGATGGTCCTTCACTGGAGTTTGAGTGACAGCAAGTCTCCTCAAGTCTCCAGGACTCTTTTCAGGATTCTGACCATTCTCAATAATGCTGTGATTTGGATGGTCTCCACTCGTCCCTCAACTTCCAAGTCCTCCAGTCCCTTTAATAATCCTTTAGTTACTGTACCAAAAGCACCATTAGAATAATTGTCACTTTCATGTTTTTCAATTTCCTAGCAAGGTCGTGGTACTTTGCTGTCCCGGCTGACCACAGAGTAAAACTGAAAGAATGTGAAAAGAAGGATAAGTCGACAATTTTGCCAATTCTCTTTTTTTTTTATTATTATTATAATTATTATTACTATTATTATTTTACTTCTTGTAAGGTTTTCACACCAGTATTAGCTGGGAGACTTTGAGTGGAATCTGAGTGACATCGAGTCTCCCAGATTCTTCTGAGTATTCTGGTTCTTCTCAACAATATTGTAGTCTGGATGGCCTCAATTCTTCCTTGGCTTTTCAACTGTTCCAATCCCCTTTTTAAACATTTGGGGACCATTCCAAAAGTACCAGCTATAACTGGTATCACCATCAGCTGTATGTTCAACAGTTTTTTTAGTTCTCTGGCAAGATCAAAGTATTTGTCAGTCTTTTCACTTTCTTTTATTTTCACTTCACTATTTCTTTTTATTAATTCTACATTAGTACTTTGCCCAGTCAGGTGGGGCTGTAGAATACACTGACTGTTTCTCTGCAGAGGGGTAAGACCGCCCCGCCCAATGAGTGTCATGGATATGACACGAAACAATCTAATGTTGTAGTTCCAAATATGATGGAGCTTTGAGGAATGCAGAGTATCCCTTCATTGCCATTGCTCCCAGGTCCACTCTGGCAAGGAATGGTAGCACCTGCTAGGGCCCTATCTATGGGTTAAATAGAACTAAATAGCAAACTTATGCTAAACTGAATTGTTTGAATTAGAACTGTATGACTAAACAGAATAGCTTGAAATTGAATTGTTTTGACATTTAAACTATGTAGCAATGCTAAACTGAATTGTTTGAAATGGAACTGTTTTGACTTTTAACTGTGTGTAAACAAAAACTATATTTATACTAAACTGAATAGCTTGAAATAGAAATGTTTTGACGATTAAACTGTGTACTCATGTGAAACTGAATTGTTTGAGATAGAACTGGTTATTTGTATAAAAATGGATTTGGCATTAAATAACCTACTTAAGTTGATATGCCATAAAACCTAATTAACCAACCAACATACATTGTTTTTTGATGTTAATAATTGATGAATTTCTGGTTTAAAGTGACTCATTTTTTTCTATTTCTTTGCATTTACTAATTTATAATTTTCTTTGACTGATATATAATCATTTGTTGATATTAACATATCAATTTGAAAGCATGTTTTTTCTTTTATAGTGCTTAACCATTATATCTGGTCTTTTATTCTTTTTTATTTTTCTATCAGTTCGGGTTGCAAAGTTCTAGAGGATAGTATCTTCTTTTGCTTTTGCTTTTAATTCTTGTTGGTGTTTATATCATGCATTATTATTTTGCACTATATTTCATGTCAACATGAGCTGCTGGTCTTTCACTGGAGGCTGAGAGACAACAAGTCTCCTCTGTCCTCCAGTTCCAAGTGCCCCAATTACAATCAGCATTCCCTTGACTTTCATATTCCACAACTTTTTCAATTCTCTGTAAAAGTCCCTGTATTTTTTCAATTTCTTTTCATTTTCCCTTGTTGAAATTTTGTTAAGGAACTGGTGATCCTGTTTCACCGAACAGCAGCAGCCCCTTGGGGTCACGTGGCATCCATTATAAAAAGGAGCTCCACTGGAGATTCTTCCTCTATTTTTTCCACTCCCACTGCTGTTAGCAACAGGTCCATTCGTAGCAGCCCTTGACGGTATATGTATTTGGTACCTTCCACCAGCCGGGACCCAAGAGCGACGAATGCACGTGCTGACTTAAAAGGAACAGGATACACAGACAGCTAAGTTCCAGCAGGCATTTTATCTGCAAACCTTACCTTCACCAAACCTACCAAACCTTCACAAAACCTTACAACCTTCACATAACAAACCTAACCTTACTTTATCTTACACCTTAACCTTATAACTTTATCTGATAACAACCTTACAACTAAACCTTACAAACCTTACAAAACCCTACAATCTATCGGAATCTTGAACTCTTTTGTGAACTCTTACATATTTGTTGTTTGTTCCATTTGGTGTAAAACCCTGTTTATTGTTGTTGCTGTTGTATATAAATTTTGTTGCGCTAAAATTCGTTCGTCTTCCTTTCTTCAAAAGCTGTCACCAATTCCCTACTGCTGTTGAAGTACGGTTTATTCTTTTACAAAACATAGGAATAAACTGGGCTTTTCAAGGCTTATGTAAAATTCCCCATACCCTTTCTGGTTCACTGGAAGAGCAAAATTTTCTATATGACAATTTTTTTTTTTTTGTTAATTAACTCTAGGTCAGGATTTGGTGATCAGTCTATATCTCAAAATCCCAGAGAATTTCATAGCCTCATTCCCTTGGACTGATTTTGGTTTGTGCATATATTATTTGGTATTATGGTCAAAATTCAGTCTTTTGTATAATTCTCAGTGGATCACCTTTCTTACTCAGTCATGTTTGCTCTTTCATTTCTTTTGTGCTTGTTTGCTGTATATGCTTATAATGTGATAAACCATTTCATCTTTTTTCTCAACATAATCTACAATTGCTATTCTGCTGAATATTATCAATTTTCACTTTAACATAATTGGTCCTTATGGCAAGTTTTCTCATGTGCAATTTCATCTGTCTGTTGCTTAAAATCTCCATACATTCATTTTTCTTCCCATTTTTGTAATCTTATTTTTGCTATTTTTCTGTTTGGTCTTATTTTGCCAATGCTGTAACTAAATGGCTGCGGGTTTAGTCTTTATTTGCTATTTCTTATGTAGTCTTCAAGTCCTTGTATTGATGTGTCGATGAAGTCCTCAAGCTGGCATGTCCTTTTCCCCTGTCTTTTTTTAACAGACATAGTCTGTCTATGTCATCTCTTTGATGTAACACTTTGCGCATAGTCATCAGTTTCCTTGTACTTTGATCTGTGTGTCCAAGTTCCTCCCTTGTCCCCTTTATGAATGATCCAGAGTACATTAAAAGGGGAACTGTGTGGTTGTTTATCCCTTTGATGAGATTTCTGCTGCAGCATTTGGTTTTTGAGTTGTAGTTTTCTTATTAGTTTATTCCTTGTGAGTTTTTTTTTATGCCAGGTCCAACTGTTGATTTTTCATTGAAGTGAGAGTAACAACAAATCTTCTCTGTTATCTGGGACTCTACTAAATATCCCTGACAATTTTAGTTACACTGTTGTCTGGATTGTTTCAATCCTTCCTTTCCTTTTCTGTTCATTGAGATTCTTTTACAAACTCTTTTCAACTGTTTCAACTTCACCAACTGCAATTAATATTACTGTCACCTTCATGTTCCGCAACATTTTTGTTTCCCTGAGAAAGTCTTGGTATTTATCCAGCTTTTCACTTTCTTTTATTTTCAATCTGTGGTCCACTGGTATGGTTTCTTCCATTAGATGATAAATTATTATATTTATGTTCGTTTTTTCCTGGTCTAGATTGGGTAATCCATTGTTATAGATTGACCCTCGACCAAGCTGTCAATCAAGAGATGCACCTGTGTAAATAAGCGGAAGAACAGGTGGGCGTGAGACAATAATATAACCAGGTGCCTGGGGTGGTTCTAATCAGTTGGAGACAAGATGCCAGCATGAGAATCAGTTTGCAGACTAAGAGCTGCAAGCCCTCAGTGACCCACGGTTGAGCAACCCAGCCAAGATGAGAAAGAAGTGCTGCTATGGTTAAAGAAGAACTAGGGGTCAATAAAGCAGTATGTCCCTGTCTCCAGCTCATCTCTCAGATACAACAACCATCGCCCTTTCGAGAATAAAGTGTGAGAGATTATATTTTTATAAAGAAGTGTGTTCGTTCATTCATTGAAGTTTGTATATTGTGTTTGATTATGTTCCACATATATTTGTATATGTATACGTGCAGTTGTATTATGGCGATGTATATGTATTATGAGTATACAACACCATTTGTATCTTAGAGTCCCAGAGAATTTTATCTCTTCCATTTTCAGGAACAAATTCTGGTTTGAGCATATAGCATTGGTCTGTATGGTGAAATTTCTTTTTCTTGCACAGTTCTCAGGAGGTCTCATTCCCCACCCAGTCATCCTTATTCTTGCATTTCTTTTATATTAGTTTGCTGTATCCACTTATGTGATTAACTGTTTAATCTCAACGGCTAAATATCCTATACTTGCTATTCTCCTGAGTATACTTAGAAGAGTTCAGAGACCTGATGAGACTTGCTGTCACTTAAGACATCAGTTAAAATTGGAGTGAAAAACTTGAAAGAAGAAAAGAAAAGATAATAATGGTTGACAATATTGCAACAAATAAAAAAATAAGGGAAATCTTTTTGTAATTTATAATTCATCAAGTTGAAAAAAAACAAAACTAAAAATGTGGAAGTAGCCCCGATCGCATTATGGCTATATGCTGGACTGTGACATTGTAGTAAGTGGGGATGGCATAGTGGCAAACATGCTGGACTGTGACATCATAGTAAGCTAATTATAACTCCAATCACATAATTGCATTCACCTTTGAAGTAATACACTTGAGAAAGGTATGAAGTCCTTTATCTTCCCCAGCTATATGTTAAATAGGATGACTCCGGTTCTTCAGAAAGAATGGCTCTGGCATTAAATAACCCATAAAGGTTGATATGTCATTAAACACAGAGACCAAACTAAACTAAACTAATAGATATAGTAATGATATCTGAAGATTTAATCTTTTTTACTCTTGCAAAATTTGCCCTCATTTTAATTTTAAAAAAGAAGAAAAATAGAAAAAATGTATCATTTTCTCATTGACAGATTTGGTGGTCTCTGTTGTATAACAATTAAAGGGGTGGACTGCGGCCTTGAAGAAACTGAGTTAAAACCCCAGTCATACTATTAAGTTCACTTTCAGGAGAGATATAAACCTCCTTACCTCCCCCCACTTTTATGAGTTAAATAGAATCACTGCTTTTATTCTATAAAAATGGCTTTGGCATTGAATTACCCATGAAAACTGAAATGCTATTAAAACAAAGGAACCAAAGAAAGAATCATTGTCAACCTCTTTAGAAAATGTCCAGCTGAGAATGCAGTAATTCTGCAGCTGTAATATGGGTTAACAAACATTTAGTATTCATTAATAAAATACCATAGATATACAGATAAAGAAACAGAAAGAAACATCTTAGAAGAATAGAATCTTTCACCATTGCTAAATGTCTGTTGTTAAGTAAATGTCTGTTGTTAAGTAACTGAGAACAATCTTTTAGCTAAGTCATCAGTTTTACTTGAATGACTTTGAAAGACGTAATTATTTAACTTTCAGGTGTAACTTGAATGACTTTGAAAGGCGTAATTATTTAACTTTCAGGTGTAACTTGAATGACTTTGAAAGACGTAATTATTTAACTTTCAGGTGTAATTTGAATGACTTTGAAAGACGTAATTATTTAACTTTCAGGTGTAACTTGAATGACTTTGAAAGACGTAATTATTTAACTTTCAGGTGTAATTTGAAGGATCAGATTTCAAAGAACCAGTCGGTTACTAATGATATGAGTTGTCAATTATTAGTTCTTTTAAAGTTTCAGTGTTAGGTTCAGGTTTTTTGGTTTAATGGCATTCCAGCCTTTGTAGGTTATTTAATGCTAAATCCATCCTTCGAGAAGAACTGTAGTGGTATTATATAGCCCATAGCTAGGAGGACGAGGGGCTCATAGCTTTCCCCAAAGGTATTTGCCTGAAAGTGAATGTAATAATGCAACTGGACTTCGAAATTGCTTGCTACGATTCTGCAGTCCATCGCTTTAACCATTACCTCACGAGGACATCCCTGTTTCAGTGTTAAGAACAATATTGCAAAGATGAGAGCAATGTAACTCATTATGTTATATTCTCATATGCAGCATCATAACGACACAATAATAAAGCAGACGAGCGAAGTGTTCTTTAGAAATATATTTACCTCTCACTTTATTGTAAGGGTTCGAAAAGGGTTACTCAAGGTTTGCGTATGAGAGGGAACTGAAGACCAAACAGAAACTGCAATATTTTGACCCCACTCTTATGGCCGTCAGCGTTGTGTCTTTCTCGTTCTCCTGATGCTCAACCGGAGGCCCTGGGGCACACTCTGCTGAGTGATGGCTTTCTTTACTGCATCTTATCAGCAACTCAATAGGGGGCCCAAACCCCTTCGGCCTGGTGTGGCCTGGTGTGGCTTTCCCTACCACATCTCGTCTATAACTCTGTCGGATCTCGAACTGCAACTTCTATCTTGACTGAGTTATATAATAGTCCAACGCCCACTCAGTCGCCCACTCGATTTTTGGAATCGCATGTTTGATCATCATTAAGTGGAAATAACTGTCATGCAGTTCACAGGTCACTCTCTTCCGGTGCATCAGTCTATGAGTGTACCATGGGAATTTTTTTACCTCGCCCCATTTCATCAGCCAATTTCCGCCCACACGATTTCCTCTCATAACTGCCATTAGAATGTGTCACTTCCTTCCGGTGCATCACTCTGAATGGCATTTTTGGCCAAGTCGAAGGTCAAAATACAACAATTATGTGCAAGTTATTTGTCTTAGATAAGAATACTTGATGCCATATAACTGTGTGCAAACAAATGATAATTATTAAATAGAAATAGTTACTTTAAACACATAATTGTGAATAAAATATTGGAATTTAATAAGAATACTTGAAACTATCCAATTGTGTGCTGATAATTTGCTACTTTGGAATAATTACAGAGGAGGACATTTACTCTGAAAATTATATTCCCAGTTTTAATGTACAATGTTTTAAAATTAAAACCATAAATACAATTTTCTATGTAAATGTTCAAGAACAATTTTAATTTGGATATATTTTTTGATTGGTGAAGAAAAGACGGATCAGTGGACAGGAACAGTTTCATACCAAATCAAAAGAAAAAAATCAAGATATGAAAATACTGCAGTTTTGTTTACTTTTTTTGTATAAGCTCTGGTCACTGTGTAAATTATTCTAGAATAGTTACTTGATGTTATAATTGCTTTCCAAGGATTTCAACTGTCATTTACTTGAGACCATATAATTGCATCCAAATTATCAGTGTTTGATTGAAATAGTTGAAGTCATATAACTATGAGAAAACAAATAATTATTCAACAGCAATTGTCTGATTAAACCTATTGTCTATAAATCATATATGTCTATATAAATTGTCTATAAATTGACTATAAATTATCTCTGTTTGATAGGAATATTTGATATTATATGCCAGTTTTTCAGCCTTAGTGAGGCAACTAGTCTAGGAGAAGGAAAACTCTGAATTCAAACCTGTTAAATTCTGCTTAAAAATTGACCTGGTGTTATATCCTGCCCATACGGAGGGATTGGGTAAATATGGATATTACATGCTGATGAGTATAGATTATTAGTATCATATAAGAATACTTGAAACCATACAACTGTGTGCAAATTATTAGTATTTAATAGGAATACTTGATATTATATAATTGAGGGCAAAAAATGATAAAAGGCAAAAATGTGCAATTCAAAAAGTTCAATGGAACATTGAAAATATAATGATGATTACAATTTATAGATGAATCAAAAGAGAGAAAAAAGAGAAAAAAAAATGGAGCAGAAGAGAGTCCGTGGTGTCAATTACAAGGGGATCATTTTGAATGAAATTAATGTATCAATCATTGTTCATTCCTATTTTGGTAAATATATCTTCAGTCTCAATACTTTTTGAATGCATCAGAAGTGAGTACACATCTGATTTTCAACATCCAGTAACAAATTATTATCATCTGACTTAAAATTCTGTGTTTTTTTTATAGTTTATTTGAAGAGAGACTGTTGCTGATGGTGAATCTTTTAACAGATACATTAAAAGTGACTTGGCAATGTTAGCTTTATTGTAAATCAAATGACCCCTCAAAAGATTAATCAAATTCTTCATGAGAACAAAATATATTTCACGTAAAAATAAGCTACTTACTTAATCAAACCAAATTTTAAAATTTTCTATTCACTTAATTGTAACATTATATATATTTCATTTTTGTTAAGTACTTGGTTTTTCTGTTTAATGGCATACCAACCTTCATGGATTATTTAATACCAAATCCATTCTTGTTGAAGGGCTGTAGTGATAGTATTTAATCCATAGATGAGGGAATAAGAGGGTTCATACCTTTTGCAAGGGTATTAGTCCAAAGGTGAATATACGAGCATGACTAGAATTTGAATTCACTAAGATTTCACAGTCTGGCACATTACCCCTTACACCAGGCGGATCACCTCAATTTTTGCTTGCTATATGTGTTGTTATTAATCAACTAATTTTAAAGATAAAAATATAAATCAACAATGATTTATCTCAGAATGTTATAATTGTTTACATACAGTTTAAATCATTTGACATGAATTGCATATAATTGATACACACACACACACACACACACACACACACACACACACACACACACACACATGTATATATAAGTTGACTGTCTCACTTTGATAGATGATAGCCATCTTAATCACCTAAATTATAACTCAAGCTTCCTGATTAATAACTAATTCAACTTGAATTACATTATACAAGATGTCTAAGATGATGAGGTAGTAAGAGATATGTATGTCACTGGATTATTGTGACAAATGCCTCAACCACACGTATTATTCTCTGGGTCTACATAGCTACCGTTCAGTGTCAAGCCTGGCAAGATGTTTATTGACTATGCAAACTGTAGATTTTATTTGTGAAAACCTTCTCCCGGGTTTTTCCTGATAAAAGATACTTACAAGCCTGCAGAGGTTTGATGCTGAGGCTTCCTTCACATATTATTTTGGAGTTATCTTCTCCTAGAAGGGTTGCATGGAACCTATTCTATCCCACAATAATTACATACATCTTGTTGTATATGTTATTAATTCACTAAATTTTAAAACTGAAACAGGAATCAGTTGCAATTTATCTAAAACTGTCATTTATAGTTTAAATTTGTGTGATTAATTGGAATTTCCACATATAAAACTACTTATTTATAAATCAGAAAATTTTATGTAAAAACATACATTCAAATCATGGAAAGAAATGTATATATGCCAAGAGTGTTACAATAATATATAGGATCACCTTTTGCATGATATAGTGTGCTTAGTGAACTAAGCTTATTTGTGAATATGATATGTTTGGCCTTTTGTCAAACGAAGCTTATCATATATATGTTTATTTCTTTAAGCAAAATATTATTTAATCTGATTTTTTTTTTCAATTTCTATCACCTACAAAGATGGATACAAGTAGACAGTTCAAAAATACAAAAAAAAAAATAATGTTTACGATTGATGATGAAGGGTTTTCAAAGAGCTGAACTCAGTGAGATCAACTTGTCATTTCTGAACAATTCTATGGTATGATTCTGATAAAAATTCAGACAAATCTATCTTTCTTTATTGTGGATATTTGTGTGAGTCAACAATATATTGTTTTTTGTTTTACATATGTAGTATAAACAATGGTCATTGTGTAAATTATTTGTATTAAGAATAGTTTCTTGAGGCTAAAATCATTTACAAAGAATTATTTCTATTAGTTACTTGAGACCAAGTAATTGCTTGCAAATTATTGGTGTTTGATAGAAATACTTGAAACCATATAACAGTGTGCAAACAAATGACTATGATTCAATGGAAATAGTTAATTTAAACCATATAATGTCATATAGATTATTAGCATTCAATAGGAATACTTAAAATCATATGTAAATGAAGATATTTTATTTTATTTGCATCAGTTAACAATATTTTAAATCCAAGAAAGTTGCAGTCAAAGGTGACCCAAAGGCTACTTCATATTATTTAACTGTGTGCAAATAAATGATTTGTATTGAATAGGAATATTTACTTTAAACCATTTAATTGTGCATAAATCATTCATATTAGATAGGAATATTTGATACCATATGTAAGCATGTATAGATAATAAATATTAAATAAGCATCTTTCAGATATTGATCACATGGCAACAAAATTGGTATTTATGCTTATGTGAGTCAACTACATCAGTTAAAATCTGTAATTTGATGGACTCATATTTCTAAATTTACTCTACTGCCTGTAAAAATCTCACTATGGATTAAACTATATAACCTACTTCTGATAAGTAAGAAAAATGAATGAATGTGACTGGTTACTTACCACGGATATAAAACATTCACATTCCTCATAAATCAACTTTGTTTTTAAATCTAATGAAACTACCATTTATTTCCTCTCCATTGATCCATACACATGCCCATACAACCACACATACTGAATTATTCCACCAGTATATTCTCCATTATATCACATCATGAGTTGCTTGGTTGGCTGTGTTATATTCCCAAATGGTAATGAAGCAGAGGATATAAAGAAAAAGAAGAAGAGACGACTATCCTGATGGGCTCAACACTGGATCACTTAATGTTTGTTGCCCAGTTGGCTGGAGCTGTAGAATACACGGACTGCTTCTCTGCAAAAGGGTAAGACCTCTCTCCACAAAGAGTGTCCTGATTATGACACTAAACAATTTGATGGTGAGGTTCCAGTAATGCTGGAGCTTTTGAGAATGTGGAGTAACCTTTCATTGCCACAACTCCCAGGTCCACTCTAGCCCGGAGTGGTAGCACCTGATAGGGTACTATCCATGGGTCAAATAGAAATAAACTGTGTTTTCGAGAGTTGACTGTGTTTGCATTTAAACTGTGTATTTATGCTAAACTGAAGTGTTTAAGATAGAACTGTTTTGACATTTAAACTGTATACTTATGCTAAACTGAATCGCTCAAAATAGAATTGTTTTGATATTGAAACTTCATACTTATGCTAAACTGAATTATCTAAAATGAAACTGCTTTTAAATTTTAATTTTGTGAATTGCTCAATTGGCTGGGGCTGTAGAATAAACTGACTGCTTCTCTGCACATGGGTAAGAACCCCTCCAATGAGTGTCCTAGATATGACACTAAACAATCTGATGGTGAGGTTCCAGTGATGCTGGTGCTTTGGGGAATGCAGAGCACCTTTTCATTGCCATTGCTCCCAGGTTCCCCCTGGCCTGGAGTGATAGCACCTGGTAGGGTCCTATCTATGGGTCAAATAGAACTAAACCGTGTTTTTAAGAGTAGACTGTTTTTGTATTTAAATTGCATATGTCTGTTTGTTTGTTTGTTTGTTTGGGTTTATAGGATATCAACTCTTGTAGATAATTTTAATCTCAAATTCATTTTTATACAAATAAACAGTTCTATTTCAAACAATTCAGTTTAGCATAAGTACACAGTTTAATTGTCAAAAACATTTCTGTTTCAAGCTATTCAGTTTAGTCAAACTGTTCTAATTCCAACAATTTAGTTTAGTATAAATATAGTTTTTGTCCATACTCAGTTAAATGTCAAAACAGTTCTATTTCAAGCAGTTAAGTTTAGCATAAATATGCACTTTAAATGCAAAAACAGTCCCCTCTCAACCAACACAGTCTTGTTCTATTTAATCCATAGATTGAACTCTAACAGGTTCTACCACTCTGAGCCAGAGTGGATTAGGGAATGATGGCAATGAAGGGGTACTCAACATTCCCCAAAGATCCAGCATTACTGGAAACTCACCATCAGATTGTTTAGTGTCATATTCAGGTCACTTGTTGTTGTTGGTGGGGTGAGTCTTACTCTTTGCAGAGAAGCAGTCGGTGTATTCTACAGTCCCAGCCAACTGGACAAATATAATCCAAAATAAAAGATGATGATTGATTGAGTCCCTTAGACAAGTTGACATGCTGTTAATTAATTACTTAATTGTATACCTTGTACATTTATATTTACATTTTTTGTGTTGTTGCTTTAGAGAATTTTGTACACAGTTATATGATATCAAGTATTCCAATCTAATACAAATAATTTTCAACCAGATCTATTTGATCCATTGATGGTATCCTGACAGGTGCTCCCACTCTGGGTTTGAGTAAACCTGAGGGTAATGGCAATAAAGGGATAAGACACATTTTCCAGATCTGGAGCATCACAATTGGATGCAGTTTACTATCATATGCAGGGCATTCCTTTTTTTAGGGGTCTTAACCCCCCGCAGGCCATTAACATATTCAAAACCCCAATTAGAGAAGATGAAGAAAAGTACAAAGCAATAGTGAAAAAAGAAGAGAGAAACAGAAGAAAAAATAGAGTAAGATAATCCAACAAAGAAGAAGAAGAAGAAGAAGAAGAAGAAGAAGAAGAAGAAGAAGAAGAAGAAGAAGAAGAAGAAGAAGAAGAAGAAGAAGACAATGTGCAAAAAGAAGACAATGAAAAAGAAGAGCAAGAAAAGGAAAGAACCAGAAAATGAGGGAAGAAAAATATGAAATTAAGAAGAGAAATGAGAGAAGTGCTATAAAACATAAGTGTGAGAAGTACAGCCAGAAAGAAATAAAGGAAAGTACAAAGAAGAGCAAGAAGAACATTTTAAAAAGCTAAAAGTGAAGTGATCCTGTGGGCAAATTGTAAATGATTTAAAATCTTTATGGCTTATGTCTTCTTCAAAATGTCAATAGAAGTCAGTGAAAAGAGGAGGAAGTACTTTTATGTAGGCAATGGGTCCATAGATAATCCAGAATAGGTCAAAGAAGGTATTATTTTGGTGTATTTTTCCTTTGGCATAAGTAGCGTAGTAGAATCTGAGATTATGTCTCACTTCCATCATTGGAATCCAGAGTAAAACATGATAGACCATTTTAAGAAACACAAAGAAATAAACTAGAGAGTACATTAGGGTATAAAAGTCTTGCCTAAGGACAGTGAAGTAAAATATGACAAAAAAATGAAAGAAAACAAAATGGAAGGAAACAGAAGAGAGAATAAAAAGAAAAAGGAAAAAGATTTGAGGAAAAGAGAAGATAAACAAAGTAAAAGAGAGAAAAAAGCAAAGAATTTTGAAATAAAAAGAGAGGATTTGTAAGAAAGAACGAAAAAGAATGATAGAAAAGAATGAGTATAAAAAGGGAAAAACGGGAAAAACAGTAAAAAAATAAAAAGAAAAAATTAAGAAAAAGCAAGAAACAAAAAAGAAAGACAAGGGAGGGTTCAAGAAAGAAAGAAAGAAAGAAAGAAAGAGAGAACAGTATAAAAAGAGAGGAAAAGAACAGCAAAGAAAGAAAGAAAGAAAGAAAGAAAGAAAGAAAGAAAGAAAGAATTAAGTGAAAGAATAGAGAGAGAAAGATAATTTTAAAGAGAATGAGAAAGTGTTGTGAGAATTAGCTTGAAATTAAAGGTAGAGAATTGTTAAGTTAAGAAAAAACAAGTGAGAGAGAGAAATAAAAAGAGAGAGAAATAAAAAGAGAGAGAAATAAAAAGAGAGAGAAACAAAAAGAGAGAGAAATAAAAAGAGAGAGAAATAAAAAGAGAGAGAAATAAAAAGAGAGAGAAACAAAAAGAGAGAGAAAGAAAAAAAGAGAGAAAGAAAAAGAGAGAGAAATAAAAAGAGAGAGAAACAAAAAGAGAGAGAAATAAAAAGAGAGAGAAAGAAAAAGAGAGAGAAAGAAAAAGAGAGAGAAATAAAAAGAGAGAGAAATAAAAAGAGAGAGAAAAAAGAGTGTGAGAAAGTTTAAAGAAAGGATGAGAGAGAAAGATAATTCTAAAGAGAAGAAGTGAGAGGGAGATAGTTAAGATGATTGGAGTAGGAGGGAAAGAAATAAAACTAAGAAATTAGTTTGGTTTGGTTGGTTGGGTTTTATGGCATCTCAACCTTTGTAGGTTATTTAATGCCAAATCCATTTTTATGTAAATAATCTGTTCTATTTAAAACAATTCAGTTTAGCATAAGTACACAGTTTAATTGTGAAAAATATTTCTATTTCAAACTATTTGAGCAGTTAAATGTAACAATTCAGTTAAGTGTAAATACAGTTTTAATGTCGAAAAACAGTTCAATTTCAAATTATTCAGTTAAGCATAAGCATGCAGTTTAAATGTGAGTACAGTTTAATTGTCAAAAACATTTCTATTTCAAGCTATTCAGTTTACTCAAACAATTCAGCTTAGCATAAGTATGCTGTTAGTTCTATTCAACCCAAAGATAAAGCCCTATCAGATGCTACCACTCGGGGCCAGAGTGGACCTGGGAATGATGGCAACGAAGGGGTACTCCGCATTCCCCAAAGCTCCAGCACTGCTGGAACGTCACCATCAGATTGTTTAGTGTCATATCCAGGACAATCATTAGGGGGGTTCTTACCCCTCTGTAGAGGTGCAGTCGGTGTATTCTACAGCCCCCTCAGCCGACTGGGCAAGATTTGGTTTGGTTTATATTGCATATGAACCATTGTAGGTTATTTGATGCCAAATCCTGTTTATACATATATATTAAATAGATATGATCTATTAAAATATTTTGTAGATAACATTTTTAAACAAGCCTGAACTCTTTTTTGCTCACAGCTAAATGGTTTCAACTCTTACTATATAACAGTCACAATTAAACATCAATTATTTGTTTGCACCTCGTTCATTCTATTTGACCCATAGATAGGACTCGATCAGGTGCTACCACTCTGGGAGCAATGGCAATGAAGGCATACTTCTCATTCCACAAATTTCCAAGGCTTTGTTTAATGTCATATGCAGGACATTCACTTTCTTACCCCCCTACAGAGATGCAGTCCATGTATTCTCCAGCACCAGCTAACTGGGCCAAAAAAAGAATAAAGAGAGTGCGAGAAATATGAAATTTGAGTTGAAAAGTGTACCAAAATAACATTGTTAATTTTTTTGCATGTTGGCTTTTATTTTTGAATTTTTATCCCATTTTTCTATGGTAACAATTCCATTCAGAATTTAAAAAAAAAAACCTGAAGAAAGTAATATATATATATAATTGAAATGGTTAGATGTTGGGAGAAGAGAGGTTAGAGAGACCATAGAATAAATTTGATTTTGTTGACTTTCTTCAGGTGAAACAAGTTCTATCAGGAAGAAAAAAAGGAAACATTTTTTTTACATTATTAACAGGTAATAAGTATATGTATGCGCATGAAGGAGGAAAGAAAGCTTGTGGGCAGGTGAAAAAGTGCTAATTGGGAAAAGAGTAGGTGCATGTGTAGATGTATTGATAAATCTGGAGGGAAAGTCAACTCAAGGGAGATAATTAGGGATTTTGACATTATTTGTTTTGAGTTTTTCCTAGAAATTTGAAAAGAAAAAAATAATCTAAAATGAAAAATCGAGAGTAAGCAATGGAGAAAAAGGGAAAAGAAAAAAATGAAAGTTAAAAAATGATGGAAAAAGGGAAAAAGAAGACAGTAAATAGAAAAAAAGAAGACAAAAAGAAAGATAAAAAGGAAGGAAGAAATAGAGGGAAAAAGAAAGGAAAATGAAAAAAAATTATAAAGAAAGATTAAAAAGAAGAATAGAAGGAAGGAAGGAATGAAAAAAATTTAAAAAGATACAAAACATCTTTTATGAAGAACAAATTAGACAAAGAAGAAAGAAATAAATGACTTTATAAAGAGAAAAGGAAATAAATTTATGGAAACAGAGAGAGAGAGAGAGAGAGAGAGAGAGAGAAAGATAGAGAAAGAGAGAAAGACAATGAAAGAGAGTTTGTGAGAGTTTTAAAAGACGTCAGAAAGATGTAAATTGAAAGATTTGTGAAATATAAAGAATTTATCATATATATATATATATATATATATATATATATACATTTATATGGTACGCATTTAAGCAGCAGATTTTCTTGTAGGCATATTTTGTGGTCATACTCACTTCCACAACAGTGGCCAATGAAGGTCAAAAGTATACATACTTGGGTTAGAACATCAGAGATTTTGGACAATTATTAAAAATCCTTCATCCTCGGTTATGACATTGAGCTTGCGAATAAGAAAAGACTTATAAAAAATTCAACTTCAAATCCTTGTCTGACATCTTTAATAATAAATATTATCGTGAATAGAAGGAATCTCTCCAAAGATTTTTATTTAGCTTTGTGAACATCCAAGTGATATTTCTTTGAAGACACATAGCATAACAATTATCTTTCTAGGAAACTGACACAGTGGAACCAGTTCAAATCCTGGAAGTTGCTGTTCGATTTTCATTTCATATTAATGCTCTCAGGAAAAGCATGAATCCATCACCTTTACTCCCAAATATACATAGTCTGGGCTCTTTACCCTTGGCATGGCAATCCATCATGGAGAAGAAAAATTCTGAATTCAAATCAACAGAACCCATTGAAAAATTGACCTGGTGTCGCATCCTGTCTGTGGTGGAAGGGTTGGTTTGTTGGGCAGTTGTGATTTACAGCATATCAACACATGTAGGTTACTTAATATCAAATTTTGTGTATACACATATATTAGATATATGTTTCGCAAATACATCGTTTGCAGGTAACAATTTTTAGATGAGCCAAAGCTCATATGTTTGCACTCAGTAAAATGGTTTCAAGTATTGCTATCTTCCACTAAAAGTTTTATTTGCGCACAGTTAAATAGTTCCAAGTAATATTACTATGTAATTGTAATAATCCAATTTAACAGTCATTTGTTTGCACACAAATGGTTTCAAGAATAGAAAATAATAAAAAATTTCTATTTGACCCACATATGAGATGCTATCAGGGACTAAAACTGCAAACCAGAGTGGACCTGGAGTTATGGCAATGAGAGGGTACTTCACAATTCACAATACTCCAGGACTGGAGCCTCAATATTTGATGGCTTGGTGTCATATCCAGGATACTTGTTGGCAAATGTTCTTACTCCTCTGTAGAGATACATATTCTACAGCCCCAGCCAACTGACCAGCGGAAGGGTTGGGTAAATATGTAAATATTCTTAAGAATAATTTGCATATAGATATTTCCTAAAAGATTATTCATTCCAATCTCTTTTGACAAATCAATATTTTCAAGGAATTATGTTTTGTAAGATGGGAAGTCGAATCAATGTATTTTTTGTTTTCAGATTTATGCATGAGTCCTGATAATGAAGACGTTTAATTAGCAAATACAGTCAGAACTTTGAGACACTATATTTCCAAGAATTAGTAAGATGTATTATTTCTTCAAATCAGAATGTCATAGAAAGTTCATTTAAATCAACATTAATAACTGTTGCCCACTAAAAAGACTATACTGGGTGATAATATAGAAATAATACACAATGTTCTGACCACATTCGGCAATTATATATATTTTCTCCTCAGCACAGATGCTTCTAACACATCAACAAACTCTTGAAAAAACAAATAACACATTGATGTTGCCTACTTTCTTATTATGTAGTTCCTTGAAAATGGCTAAGAGATTAATTGAAAGTGCTCAGAATGAACAAGCATTTAGACAATGCCATTAAACATTTTGTCCTCCAAAATGTCAGTTGTATATACATAAGGAATGATATACAAAAAAAAAGTATATGATACTCCTAAAGGTGCTGGTGGTGTAATGGTTGTCATTGTAACAAATGGATGTGGTGACCTGAGTCCAAATCCTGTTTGCATTTCACATAGCACTTATTCCCTTGGAAAATGTATGAAGCCAATTCTCCTCTCTCCATCTATGGGTAGATAGTATGGCAGACTAGGCTCTTTAACCTTGATATGGTAACCAGCCTAGAAGAAGGAAAACAGTGAATTCAAACCTAGTCCACTTAAAAAATTGACCTTGAGTCACATCCTGCTTGAAGTGAGTAAATACAGAACATCATTATCATCATCATCATGTTGTGCTGCGTGCATGGATTTCCCTAACTCTCTCTCTCACGTCATTTATCTTTATCATTCATTGCTGCCAGCTGGTTTTCCAAGCTAGATCCTGTGTCTGTTCAGAACTTTTGAAAATAAATTCCAGCTGGTCATCCTATACTTGCTCGACCATGTGAAGGAGTCCATTAGAGAATGTTGCTTATGAGTTCATCCTTACTCCTCTAGCAGTGTCCCACATTTCTAGTTCATCTAATTTGGATGGTCATTGAGATGGGTGGTTGGTGGCTGTACAGCCACTGCTTTGTGGGATGTTGCTTCTAGGATTTGTTTAATATAGCTTGTAGTAACCTAGTGCGATTGCTGTCAAGCTTTTTCTTTATATGCTTAGCCAGCGTACAAGTAGTGCATCCATACAGTAGTATGGACATGACTGCTGCATGCAAAAAATTGTGTTTTATTTTATCAGATAAATCTGACTTAACCCTTTCTTCCATAGCAGCTAAGATTTACAATGCTCTACCACTCAATCCCATTGAACCTGAAATTAAGAAAATTCTTAGGAAAAACCAAAATGGCTTTTGTAGAAATCAGTCTACAATATCACAAATTCTGACAATCTGTTGAATTTTAGAAGGTATTTGTGTAATAAGCCTCAAAGCTACACTCCTATTTGTAGATTTCTCCAAGGCATTTGGCTTCATATGCAGAGAGAAGATGGAGCAAATACTTCTAGCCTACAGTTTAACCAGGGAGACCATAGAAGCCATAATGATGCTCAGTAAAAACACAAAAGAAAAGTACGCTCACCAGATGGAGATACAGTCTGCTTTGAGATCGTCACAAGTGTACTGCAAGGGGCCACATTAGCACATAGATTTAATGAAAGAAAATGGCCTTACACTAGAAAAGGCAAGAAGCAGACAATATGCTGCATGAACTATTACAGATCCAGACTACGCTGATGACATAATGCTTCTGGCAAATACACCCATCCAAGCCAAATCCCTGCTGCATAGTCAGGAGCAGGCAGCAGGCAGCATAGGCCTCTATGTGAATGCAGATGAAACAAAGTACATGCACTGAAATCAAAGTGGTGATATCTCCACACTAAATGAAATTAGTGAACTAGGGTTAGTGTCTCATCTACTGAAAATAACATCACTACACGACTTTCAAAGAAATGGACATCAACTGATAGGCTACTGGTCATATGGATGTCAGAAGACAAATACATATATATATATATATATATATATATATATATCATTCTCCTTGTCAATCATTATTGAAACACACCCACACACACATATCAAATCCATATATCATTCACCAAGTAAATCATTACTGAAACATGCACACACATTCACTCATACACACATATACATATATGTATATACACACAGATAATTCAAATTATTGTGATCAGTAGCATATCGTTTAGTTGTACACTGAATTATTATCTCCCTTACTGACTTGGTGTATCTGTTAGCAGACTTATAGAGTATCACACGGGAGTTCAGAAACCCTTTCTCAGCCTCTTTTCACTTCTGTTCTTTGAACAGTTGGGAAGTTGTCTCTTTTGAATAACTATATCACTCACACTTGTTAAGTAAGCCTTTTCCTGTTTTGTACCCCTTGCAAATACAGCTTATTCAATATGTGTTTAATTCTTCCATGCATTTGTGTATTCTTTCTTTTTAATGCCATAAGCATATATATAGTAGATATAAGATATTAAGTATTCTTTTATGTGTAATTGAGTTTTTTGGCTTCCTTTTTTGTTTTGTTCAGTGTTAGCATATCATGGGTATATTAATGCAAATGTTGGTTCTTCAAGGATGGGGACTCAACAAAATATCTTCCTTATCACCAAACATTCAATAATAGCAAGAGTGATAGCAACTATCTTTTAACAACTGCACGTCGTGGTCAGAAGTATATATGCAATAAGACAGTCTTGAATAGTTCACTCTGATGCATTACATTCTGTTGTTATGGGTGAGCAAAAAGATTTCATTGACTTTGTTATTAGCAAAATGAGGCACAAGATGAGGTTAGAGCAGTGTTTCTCAACTGGAAACCTAGGGTTATACGAGATGTTGCTAGGGGTTCACTGGGAAACAGTAATATATAAACTAATGCAGTTATAAGTAATTTTTGTTTCATTTTATATTTGTAATTTTTATTAAGCATTTTGTTGGAAATTCTCGTGTCATTATAATAAAGAATTTAACCTATTATATAATTTAAAATTATAATAATCATGGAGAATGTATTTAACAATATCTTTATGGTGGCAGTGTGGAACTTCCTTCATTGCTTAATCAATTGGATTTGCACATCGCAGGTTGATGTAGCATTGAGTAATTCACTTGATGCACACACAGTGGGAACCTGTCTTTACTCTGACTACAAGACATTTTTTTAAAGAGTTAGCTCAGAAAAAAATATATCATCTTTATGCATAAATGACAATGAAAATATAAAAACAAATATTAATTATGGCATGTAATAATATTTATGAAGAAGTTACCTGAGAGATGAAAACTATTTCAAGGGTTCTGCAAGGGTTGAGAAACACTTTTTTTAATTTATCTCATGTCACCATGCTCAAAATTGATGCCAAATCAGATAAAACAATTCATAATCACAAACTTCTATAATGATGTAACATAGTACCAATGTGTTGTGCTGTAAAGAAAGAAATCCGCAGAAAAAGAAATACTCAAACTCGAAGGTAAGGGAAGAAAATATAGTACTCGTTTATTATTCACTTAGGGCTATGATCGTTGCAACTCGAAAAGTTCATTTTAGTTACGTTCTTCTTCTCCCTTCCTCTTGGTGGTGACGGTGGTGTGGGTGAGAGCTGGCTGTTGACACACGCCTGTCATAGCAGATTGGGTAGGACGGGTCGGGTCCTCAGAACCTTTGACTCGCCTGTTTTGAAAGCTGCCTTCAACTCTCCCAAAATTTCCTGACTTGTTTTCTTATATAGAGATTTTGGGGAACAAATCGAAGATCCCCGAATGTTTGATGTCACCAGTGAAACTATCGTGAAACACATGATAATTCATCTGTGATTATATTAAAATCATGTCTAACTTTGCAGGTCATTCTGCCCACACACGCTAGTCTCGTGAAACCTTCACTGATTGACAATGGTGCCCGTCCATAATATTACAATGATACATTCAATTATTTACATGTTTTCAATAACGTGAAAAAGTCTTCACAGTGAAATTTTATATTATCAACAACATTCAATTCCCAAAATATGTCATCTCTCAATTAAGTCTTTTTGGATAGTTGTCATTTTTCTACTTTTCATTTAATTGCATAGCACAAATATTTTTTCTACAACAAATTGATATTTCTGGTTATAGAGTTTTGATGTTGTAGAGTGTGGCAATGAATAATACCTAATATCCATTTTGATATTGTGAAGATATAAAAGCAATTATAAACTTCCAGTATCATCGGTTTAAAAGAAGAAAATATTTTTATCAAATAGAAAAAAATTAAGCTTAAGATGAAAAAATTAAAAATCTTTGCCAATGGCCCGGGAGACCTGAGTTTGATTCCTGGATGAGTCATACAAAAGACTCAAAAAATGGTACTTCATGCCTCCTTGCTTAACACACAGTATTATAAGGTACATATCATGGGTAAAGTGAGGCAATTCAGGGAAAGGAGTTGCACCTTCCCCTATACCTTGGTATTGTAGCTATTGAAAAGGGAGCCTTTGGGTTGCCCTTGGCTATGGTCGCCATCTTTACTTTACTTACACTGTGGTATATATAATAAATTCAGTGAAGGTAGGACTTTACAATACAGTTGAGTATATTTGCTATTTTATCTGTTGAGATGTTTCTGATGATAAAAGCTTATGCAACCCTTCGGTACTGCCGGCTTTTGCAACATCATATATATATATATATATATAAGATATTATTCAATCCAGTAAATCCAGAGTAGGGAATAATTCCTATCAGGACCAACAAAATATTCAAATAATCATGGCAAAGAGCTCAATGTAAATAAATAAAATAATTTTCTCTTAAAAAAAAAAATTATCATCTTAATGTGACCAATTGTTGTTTATTTTGAAGAAAAAAAAGGTACATTTATCTAGATACATATATGTAAAAAGTTGGTCACCATAGTCAAGGGTAACCTGAAAGCTCCCTTTTCAATAGCAATTACACCAAGGTGTAGCAAAGGGTGCTACTCTTTTCACTGGATTACTCCACTACCCTTGATCCATACCTTAGGAGGCATCAAGTACTATTTTTTAAGTCTTTGCTAGAACTTAACCTGGGATTGAACCCTGGTCTCCCTGGCCATAAAGCAGCTGATATGGCTATGAAGGCTTTCCAGAGGCAAAAAGAGATGTGAGTTCAATTTTCTCCAAGAGAACTTACATTTCATTTTAGTTTTTGATTCACATTGTTCCTTGCCGTTGTAGAAATAATGAATAATGTGCTTTTATTTCATAATGGTTTCTGATGCAAATTTTTCCTTGCTGTTTTCGACATAATGAATAAAGAGCTCATATTTCATTATTGTTTTTGATACACATTGTTCCTTATTGCTTAAGAAATAATGAATAATTAAATGTTGTAGCCCAGTTGGCTGAGCCTGTAGAATACATCAGTTGTATCTCTGCAGAGGAGTAAGACCTTTCCAATGAGTGTCCTGAATATAAGATTAAACAATCTGATGGTGAGGCTCCCAATAATCCTGAAGCTTTGGAGAATGCAGAGTACCCATTCATTGCCATCACTCCCAGGTCTACTAAGACCTAGAGAGGTAACACCTGATAGGGTCCTATTTATGGGTTAAATAGAATTGTGTGGCTTGTAAATTGAGTGCAAACAAATGACTTATACTAAATTAAATTGTGAGAAATAGAACCATATGATCATGTAACTGTGTTTAAATCAATAACTGATGTTTAATTGGATTGTTAGTAATACATAGTAATACTTGGAGCCATTTAACTTTGTTGACTTTTGCTAAATTGAATTGTAAGAAATAGAACTGTTTGATCATTTAACTGTGGTAATTTACTAAGCTTTTTGCTTAGATGTAGCACAAGGCCGCACGAATTGGGCACCTAATGAGAATCGAACTCACTCGTGTAGGTTTGCTAGTCTACCTTGCTAACCATTACACCACCCGAGGTGCCCATGATCATTTAACTGTGTGTATCTACAAAAATCCATTTATAAATCATATATTTAATATATATGTAAAAACAGGATTTAACATTAAATAACTAACAATGGTTGATATACTATAAATGAAACTTAGCCAAATAATCTTTGCTGTTGTAGAAATAATAATGTGCCTATATTTCATAATTGTTTTAGATGCATATTATTCTTTGTTGCTATAGAAATAATGAATAAAGTGCTTATATTTCATCATTGTTTCTGATGCACATTGTTCCTGTTTATTGTAGAAATAATGAATAATGTTCTTGTATTTCATTATTGTTTCAAATGCCTGTTGTTCTTTGCTGTTGTAGAAATAAAATCCTTAGTGAGTTTGTATAAAAAGCAATTAAAATTCAGTCAAAATTAATAACAATAGTAATAGTTTACCATTAATTTGAAAATTTCCACAAAGACATAATTACTATGACAGAAAAACTTTGAAACCAAAGGAAAAGAGAAACAACAATGAAATATGGGAGAAATGGAATAGTTCACCAAATAATAAAGATAATTTTGAAAAGAATATGGCAACTCTATCTCCTCAAAAGAAAAAGAAAGAAAACTAAATGCTTTAATTTCTTAGGGAATAACAGAAATCAAGCTTCAAATATAAAATGAAAATTGATTGATGCTTTACAAAACTATAAAAAAAGTATTTGTATGATAATAAATAATATTTTAACCCCTTACCAAGCAGGTGTAGATACATCAAATGTATTCCCATAACCAGGCATGCTGGCTGGAAACCATACCCTGCATCCTTTGTATGCCAGAACATTAGAAACATAATGATCATTGAAATTATGAATAATACAATAATAGTTTCATTGAAGACAGGTACAGCAATGTCAGAGCAGATTTGAAATCCAGTTGTGTTATTATGTTTACTTTCAAACTTATACCCTTGGGAAATGTATGAACCCTTTTATTCTCCCAGCTCTGGGTTAAATAGTATCACTAATGTTCTTCTACAAGGATGGCTTTGGCATTAAACAATCCATGAAGGTGGATATACCATTGTACAAAGAAACTGTACTGAACCAGTGCATGAACACAAGTATATTTGAAATTGGTAGGTAACTGGTTAAAGAAGGAAAGTTTTAATTTTCAAACATCCATACAAAGATAAATCAATAAGTCTGCAGCCTAATGATAAATAGATGCTTTTATTTCACAAGTAAATAGTTACTATTCAGCAAAATCTTCACTTTTGGGAAGTGATTTTATTTATAAGTGATTATAACATAAATCAGACCAAATGTGAAAATTTTAGATCAAATTCCAGCAAAGAAGTATATGTTGGCCTATAGATACCTCTGATTGTCCTCATCTTGTTATAGTCACCATATTTCTTACGTTCTTCAAACTTAAAGGGTTTGGTTCAAAAGTATCAGGATTAATTTTATTATAAATTAATGACACTATAATAAGAATTTTCCATCTGTAAAAAGAAATATTTCCAATCGGTACAAAATATTTTCATAAGGGACTAAAAATGAAAAGAACTTTTTTTAAAAACCTTACAAAACATTTATCTACTGAACCTTCCAGTCTTTTGGAGTATTTTGTCATAGTTGGTAATCTATTATTTTGAACCAAATCCTTTATTTACTCCAGGGTAGACTGTTCTAATTCTGCTGTCCATGTTTTGGAATATTTCATATCACTTAATTTGTCTTTCTAATTATTTTTGCCTTTGTAATATTGCTTCTTTTTCCACAGAATCAGGATCAAAGGACTAAACGGAAAACTTCTTGTCAGATTAAAACTTGAAGCCTTTCAGTACATTTATTCTCTTGCCCCATTCAAACTAGAAGCTCTTCACCAAGATTTTTATCCTCTCGCCCAAAAAAGATAAATATTTTAGAGACAAAAACCTAATATCATTTTTGTTTCACCAAGTGTAGAGGGCCAAGTCTATCCTACTATTCTGCTATATTGCTTCTATTTCCATTGAACCTAGGTTAAAGGATTGAACTGAAAACTTCTTGATAGATTCAAACTTAAAGCCCTTCAATACTTTTATTCTCTTGTCCAATTCAAACAAGAAGGTCTTCACCAAGATTTTTATCCTCTTGCCCAAAAAAAGATAAATTTTTTAGAGACAAAAACCTAATGTCATTTTTGTTTCACCAAGGGTAGAGAGTACAGTCTATCCTACTATTTTTATATTGTTATATTGAATCTCTTTCTGTTGTAGGTGACTCACTGATGACCAGAATAATGGACTTACCCAAAGAGAATATTAATCAAGAACTAAGCTGGTAGAGCAGAGAGCAGCAGCAGCCCTAGTAAGCACCTTGACTGTCTTAGTGTATGTTGAACCAAGGAGTAACCTCTTCAGAGACTTAGAAACATTTGTGTGGTGCTCATATCTCCATGTTGAGTTATTTATTTATTGACCCTTAATAATTGGTCATAACACTTTCCATTGAACCTGGGTCAAAGGATTGAACTGAAAACTTTCTGGTAGATTCAAAACTAGAACCTCTTCACCAATATCTTTATCCTTTCGCCCCACCAAAAGATAAATTCTTAAGAGATGAAAACCTAATATCATTTTTGTCACTGAAAATGTAGGATACACAGTCTATTCTACTATTTTACACATAAATGGAGTGTGAAAAGATGCTTTCATGCCTTTCCCAACTGCATTTGTCGGAACTCAGTTTATCAATTTTATTACTCTATAGAGCCAAATATCAAAAAGAAAAGCTGCTTTATCTTTGAGGCTTCTTCAAATGTCTTTTGTTGTACTCCATAATCTTCTGGGAATTTTATATGAAACCTTTTATTTTCTTGATGGCAGAAGACTGTTTTCATTCTGCCTCTGTCTTTTGGAATATCTCATATCAGTTAATTCACTTTCCTCGTCATTTTGCTCTTGTAATGTCTCTTTGCTCTCTGCTGAACCCTGAAAACAGTGATCAAACTTTTGACCCGTCCATTTTTCTGTTATAAATTTTACTCCCAAAAGAATGATTACAAGATAATATTTATATTCAATAAATTAGGAAAATTTATTTGTGAAAAACCAAAATAGATTTTTTTTCACAATTTTTTCCATGAACTTAAATTCAAGATTGTTTTGAATTGGTTTATAGCAAAAGTTATTTCAATTTCTTGAAAATATTGGTTTTGAAATCAAAATAGTGCTCTACCGGCTTAAACAGAGGTCTTTCCTGGGATTTTTGGTGGTTGATAAGTCCAAAATAAGTAAATTTTACAGAAGAATATACAATGTAATTAGTGATACATATTTTCATCCAAAAAATGTTTCCAAATGAGCTAAAAATAGATTGGTTACTATGAGTCTGAGTTAAAAAGATAGTTCATAGAGGTGAAATGCACTGACTCTCCAGTAAAGAAAGAAGTATCAGGGCCAGTGGTGAATAAGGAAAGCCATGGTGACAATGTTCTCTATCAATCTCTGGTTCAACTGTAAACAAAGCTTCCTATTTCTGACTTCTTAAGCAAAATTCATCTTATTTACTGAATTATCCTCATATATATATATATATATATATACACAAAAATAAAATAGCATTTAACACATATCAAATATTTTTGATTACTAAAAATCATTAACTCTATTAGTAAAACATTTTTCCGACCGAACATTTTAAAACAAAATGCTGAAAATGTTCCAACCGACAACTTCAGAATGAAACAAAATGCAATAGATAATTAAAACAGTAAAACTCAACAGTCAACTCAAAACTACACAACCCCTGATGATGACCAAAATTATGGTCGAAAGTGTTTGGGCAGAAGATATGGGACAATTCCTTTTTTGTTTAATTTAGTTAAATATAAGTACAAGAAAAACGTCTGTTGCCTAAATACACATAATACATACACACACTTAAAATACACACACACACATACACACACACATATATATATACATATATATATATGATTCATTGCTTGATTAACAGAGTGATTGATTTTAATGGCATGACAATCAGTCTGGGTTTATTTTATGGCTAGAGGCTTGGAAATTGCATACATTGTACAATTATAATTATTTTCTTTGTTTAATTTCTGAAGAATTTTTATCACTCAATTATTGGATATCAAGATTAACACAAAAGGAAACGAAAATAGCTTCATCCAGAAATTGAACTTTGAATTCCCAGATCATTTTGCTGAATAATTTTCATTACGCCATCTGTAGCTCCGATCATAATTAATGATTCTGGTATCAAATTCTTGCTTTCACATTTTTCTTTGTTATTTTTTTTTTTTTTGATAAGTTCATTGTAATTAAAAGTTCAATTAGAAAATCATCATGAAAAGCAATATCATAAATATCTTTTTTGACTAACCATTTTTATGTCATCATATTAATAGTAATTAATTATTATTAGTTATACAATTAATTATTACTAGGAATTTTATAATTATAACCATTGAACTCCTTTTGAATTGTCACACCAGTTTTAAGAAGCGGGTTTTTTCAGAAGTCTCTGCAAAGTTGTACAATTCTTTAATATTATATTTTCCCTACACTGTACATTAAAACTGTTTATTATTGTTTTTATAACTATTTTAGTTTTTAATGGATGGTAAATTGACCATCTAATTTATATATATATATATATATATATATATATATATATATATATATATATATGCACTACATGGACTCTAGCAAAACGCCTGGAGAAGAAGCTAGACGGCAATTACACAAGAATGCTGCGTGCAATCTTGAACAAGTCCTGGCGGCAACACTCCACAAGACACCAACTGTACGGCGACCTTCGTCCTATCATGAAAACTATTCAAGTTAGACGAACCAGACATGCAGGACACTGCTGGAGAAGCAGGGACGAACTCATAAGTGATGTACTCTTATGGACCCCCACATATGGCCGAGCAAAAGCAGGACGACCAGCACGAACATACATTCAGCAACTATTTGAGGATATGGGATGTAGTCCAGAAGACCTGCCAGAGGCAATGAACGATTGGGAAAAATGGTGAGAGAGGGTGAGGGATATCCGTGCTACCAGCACGACATGATGATGATGATGATATATATATAAATAGATTGATAAATAGATGAATATATGTAGCGATATTATTTTGCTTCAAGTGAGTTTTTCACTAAAGATTTAACTGATGGATTTTCTCTGGAGTCTAAGTAAGAAAAAACCTCCTAAGGTATCCTGTCTATGTTTAGTAGTGCAGAGTTCTAGATGGTTTCAATTTCTCCAGTACATTGAGTCTCTTTTTCAAGGTCACTGGGTAATGTTCAACAGGCCTCAAATATGATTGATATTACTCATATTTTCATGTTCCCCAGTTTTTCGGTTCTCTAGCAAGGTCAAAGTATTTGATCAACTTTTCATCTTCTTTCACCTTCATTCTGCAGTCTGCTGGCACGTGGAAATCCACTAAATGACAAGTTCTTTTCTTCTTGGTAATTATAACTTGGTCTGGTCTTCTGGTCGGAATTGGTTATCTTTTTGTATCTCAAAGTCCCTGAGAATTTCATTTTCTAGGACAGATTCTGGTTTGTGAATACACCATTTGTTAGTGTAGAGAAATTTTAGTTTCTTGCCCAATTCCCAGATGATCAACTTTCCCACCCAGTCATGCTTGTTCTTGTATACCTTTTGTGCCAGTGTGCTGCATACACTTACTATATGATTAACTGCCTTATTATCATTATTATTTTTATAGTTATTCCTTGAGAGTCTTTCCTATCAGCATTAGCTGATTGTCTTTCACTGTAGTTTGAGTGATAGCAAGTCTCCTCAAGTCTCCAGGACTCTTCTCAGTATTCTGGCCATTCTCAATAAAGCTATATTTTGGATGTTCTCCACTTGTCCTATTATTTTCAAGTCCTTCAATCCTTTAATCAATCCTTTGGTGACTGTACCAAGAGCACCAATCACAATTGGTATAATTGTTACTGTCATGTTCCACAGTTTTTCAATTCTCTAGCAAGGTCTAGGTACTAATCTTTCTTTACATTTTTTAAAAATTTTACTCTGTGATCAACTGGGACAGCAAAGTCCACAGTTCTGCAAGTTCACTTTTTTTTTGTTGATTATTATAAAGTCTAGTTATCTGGCTGTTATTAGGTGATCTGTTTGTATGTCAAAATCTCAGAGGAGTTTGTGCATCTCATTTTCCAGCACAGATGTTGGGTTATGCATATACCATTTGTTTGCACGGTTAAATTTCAGTTTCTTGCACAGTTCCCAATGGATCACTTTGCCCACTCAGTCATATCTAGTCTTCTACTCTTTCAGTGCTAATTTACAGAATTTGCTTATTATGTGATTGATCATTTCATCTCTATCTCAACATAACCTACATCTGCTGTTTTATTGCATCTTATCTATTCTTGCTTTGAATTGATTGGTCCTTATGGCATTGTTTTATGTTGCTATTAGGAGATATTTAGTTTCTCTTTTAAAGTTTTTCTTTCTTAGCCACATCCACGTTTTCTTGTGCGTGATGTCACTTGTTAGTTGCTAAAAAAATCCATAGAGTTGTTTTACTTCCCATTTTGTTTTCTGGTTATTTCCATTCTCTTGATCCTCATGTAGTCAGTATTGTTTCTGGTGGCTGTAATCAGTTTTCCCCCACGTTTTTTATGTAGTATGTATCGATGCATCAATGCTGTCTTCAATGCTGGCAAGTCCTCTTCCTCCACACTTTTCTTGACACATATAGTCTGTCAACATCATCTCTGAGATGTAATGCCTTAAGCACGGTTGTTAATTTTCTTTTTGTCCAGTCCATTTGTTTCAGTTCATTTCGGGTTTACTTCAAGAATGGTCCTGAATATCTTATGAGGGAAACAACCCAGGTATTTATCCCTTTGATAAGGTTTCTGCTATATAGTTTTCTCTTGAGAACTTTTCTGGTTCTCCTGAGATACTTTTGCTAAATTTTTTCTTTCATTTCCACTTGTTTTTTTATTATTATACTCCTTTAGAGTTTTTCACATCAGTGTCAGCTGATGGTCTTTCACTGGAGTTTGAGTGACAGCAAGTCTCCTCAAGTCTCCAGGACCCGTCTCAGGATTCTAGCCGTTCTTAGCAGTGCTGTCGTTTGGATAGTCTCTACCCATCTGCCAACTTCCAAGTCCTCCTGGCCTTTTAATAATCCTTTAGTTATTGCGCCTAACGCACCAATCACAATCGTTACTTTCATGTTCCACTGTTTTTTTAATTCTCTAGCAAGGTCGAGGTACTTATCCTTCTTTTCACTTTCCTTCAGATTTATTCAGTGGTCCACCAGGATTATTATTATATGAGTTTCTTGCACAATTCCCAATGGATCCGCTTTCCTACCCAGTCATACCTATTCTTGTATTTCTTTTGTGCTAGTTTGCTATATTAACTTATCATATAGTTAATTGTTTCATTATTATTATCATTCAACAATAAATAAGGTAAATTATCATTAGGGAGTATATGAAATCATAAGATTTCAGTTTCTTGCACAATTCCAAGTGGAGTAGATGAAATGATAAATTTTCTCTTAGTGAGGTAAAATAAGTTGGCGACTGTAGTCGAGGGCAACCCGTAGGCTCCCTTTTTAACAGCTACTACACTGAGGTGTAGGGGAGAGTACTACTTCTTTCCCTGGATTGCTCCATTTTACCCTTGATACATACCTTATAATGCTGAGTGTTAAGCAAGGAGATATCAAGTACCATTTTTTAAAAAGTCTTTGGTATGACTCAACCTGGGATTGAATCCCGGTCTTTCGGACCATAGGCAAACATTAAAAATAAAATCAATTTTGATTTTAATTTTAATTTTTTCTTCTTTTCTTTTTTTTTTTTCTCAATTTTGACTGCTGTTAATTCTGAATTTTGCGCTTAAGTTTTTTTTTTTTTTTCTTTGAGAATAGAAAGACAATGCCCATCAGTTTTATTAACACATAGTACAACAAAGAACAAATGAAGTATATTTGCTTAAAGTAGAATGGAAAACTCAGCCATTTCTCTCTATGAAAAGACTCTATTTTCTTACTCCTTAACCCCTAAAAACTTCTGATTTTGTATCATTTCTCTGGAAACTTATCACCGGTCATCCATCTATCCAACAGAGAGAAAGAAAGAAAGAAAGAAAAATAGATGGATGCACCCATCATAACACATTTACATATCTCTCTTATGATTCTGAGACAATAAAAACTATTGTTAATGAAAAATTTTCCTTGACTTTTAAATTGAATCAAGAAAGAAAAATAAAAAGAAAAGGTGATAATGCATTTGATTTCATAAATTGCTATTTTCTACATTTTAGGACATAGTTGCTGAATTGTTCAGTTCTGGGTGCTAGGTGTGTGTGTGTGTGTGTGCATATATGGTGTTAAATAGGGGAACAGCATTTCTTGTATTCTGTCCTCCTCCACTTTGGATAAATTTACCAATCGTTAGCAAAGAAAAAAAAAACCTCTATCCCATAATACTAGTTATGAAAATGTGACTAGTATTATGGGAAAGAAAAAGAAATATTTTGATAAGTCAAAGAAAAAACTTAAGATGAATTAAAAAAAAAATTTTTTTTTTGTTAATGGTTTTTTGTTAATGGTTAATGGAATTCTTGATAATCATCAGCATCATCAAGTCTTACTGGTAGCATGTATTCCCTTGACCCGCTCTCACCATTGGGCCTTATTAGCCATTTCTCTTAGGCCTCTAGACGGCATCCAGTGTCCACACTGAGCAGAAGTACATAAATATTTGCTGGCCAACCAATACTGGTGTGTCCATGTATTAGAGACCACAGGAAAATGTTGCTGATTAGTTCATTTTTATTTCTTCAGCATGTCTGGTTCATTTTACTTGGTTAGCTTGTGGGATGGGAAGCAAGTGGCTGTACAGGTGTTGTTTTGTGGTGTGCGGCTTCCAGGATTTATCTGAAATAGTACAAAAAAATCTTGGGTAATTACCAACTTGCAATTAGTGCAACCATACAGTAGTACTATTACAGTTACATCTTGGAAGAATTCCTGTTTTATTTTACCAGAGAGATCAGATTGCGATATGATTGATAATTTGTTAATGGCAGTCCATACTTTTCCTATGTGTATGTTGACATTGCTTTTTGTTGATGAGATGATGCTACCAAAGTATGTGAACTGGTCTACTAATTTCAGAGGTATACCATTTACTGGTACCATCTTGATTAAAACACATGAACTCTATTTCACCTGAGTTCCCACAGATATCAATGCCACTTGCTGCCTGCTCCAAGCTATGCAACAGGGATTTGGCTTGAACAAGTATATTTGTGAGAAGCACAAGATCATCTGCATAATATGCATCCATTATGATGTTTATCAGTGATAAGTTCAGGCATAGTGATGCACAATGATTACTTGATTGATTGATTCTAATGGCATATCAACCTCTCTAGGGTTATTTTTTGCCTTGAGATTAGGGAATCATGTTCCTTATATGTTTATATTTACATTTTTTGTATAGTTGTTTCTTAAGAGTTTTTTTTATTTGCACATAGTTATATGATATAACCTATTCCTATCTAATCCCAATAATTAAATGGTGTCAAGTAATTATTTCTATTTGATAATAGTCATTTGTTTGCACACAGTTATATACTTTCAAGTATGTAATAAAGATAATACTAAGTCAACAATTATAACTTTTAATAACAATTCTCAATAGAAATATTTTTCAGTTATATTGAATCAATTATATAACATAATCATCAGCATCATCAACAAGGCATGATGGAAGTATAGATTCTCTAGACTCTCTCTTTCTATCCATCCCTATCAGTCATCCCTCTTGGCAAGTCATCTAAATGGCATCCAGTATCCATACAAAGCAGATAAATGTAATTCTTTGCTGGTTAGCAAACACTTCTGTGTCCATGTGTAGTATTTCAAAAGAGAATGTCACAAACAAGTTTTTAATTACTTACCAGTGTGTCTTACTCATCTTACTGGGATGGTTTGTAAGATGGGAATAAAGTAGCCATACAGCTGCAATTTTTGAAACGTGTTGCTTCCAAGATTTGTTCAAAACACCATGCAACATTCTTGTGTAGTTCCCATCTTGATTTTTCTCCAAGCATAATGGTTCAAGTGGTGCAGCTATGTAATAGCACTGAAACAGCTACAGCTTGGAAGAAAGCAACTTACTGGTTCAGACCACCAACTGGTATGGATGAGAATCTCAGCTTTTTTGTTCTTTAGTTCCTTTCACTCTTTGCAAATGTCAAGAGACTGAAAAACTGAACTGTTTTAAAGATGCAAAATAACTGAGTCACAAACTTATTTTACATTCAAAAGAGAAGCTTTCTGAAATGCTGTGAGGTTAAAAAAAATACACCATTAATTAATGATTCACACAGGAAGTAATGCATTTAACAACACATTATATTTAAAAATACAGAAAAATCTAAATATCTTCCATCACAAAAAACAAACCATGTCAACATCAACAGCCACAACAGAAGAAAAAAAAAAAAGATAATTAAAAAAAAAATTAATTATTACTGCATTGATTTTAATAATGTTTGTTTTTTTTGTCTTTTTTCTGTTTTATTATCTCTGGCATTTTTTTTTTGACATTCATGATACAATTGACTGTGATGAAGATAATTTTTTAATTTTAAATGACTGAAGAAATAAATAGGATAATCATTCTCAAGATCATAATATAATGATAGCAAATTGATAATGAGTGGGATGATGCTAATTTAAAAAATTATGTGGGTCATTCATTAAATAAGGTGAATTTTGTTTTAAGAGTTGTCATTAGCACCGTTTAATTACCAACATTTAGAATTGCCTGAAAACAGATATTTTCGTAAAATAAAAATGTTTGCGATGAACCGATTGTAAACAACAATCACTTTACATTTATAAGAAAAATTCTGAAAAATGTCCCTATTTAGGAAGGACCCTTATATATATATATATATATATATATATATATATATATATATATAAAAGGACCCTCATATATATATATATATACCTTTAAGAAAAACAAAAAACAGTCACATTAGGATAATAAATTTCTTTCCATCCTGTTATGGGTATTTATATGAATCAATAACACCAAAAATATCAATTGGTGTTATTGATTCATATCAATACTCATTACAGGATGGAAATAAATTTATAATCCTAATGTGACCGTTTTGTTTTTCTTGAAGGAATTATTGCTCTGTGATGTCAGTAACATTGAGTTCTTTACCAGGAAAATTTAAATGTTCATAGTTTTATGATTTTTTGTCCTGATGGAATTATTCCCAACTCCTGTTTAACTGGACTGAATAATACACACACACACACACACACACACACACACACACACACACACACACACACACACACATATATATATATATATATATACATTTATTGCACAACGGAATATGATTTCTGTAAGTTGTATATACTTCAGTTATATTCTTAACTAAATTGTATCCATTCAAAACTAAACGCACTAAACTTTTATAAGTTGAGGTTTCACAATTAGATTAAGAAATACTGAATATAGTACAACTATAATAAATCAATTTTTTAATTTAGAGTTTTATTAGTGATGAAAATCCTTGTAAAAAAGAAACAAAAATATATTATCAAGAAGAAGAGGTTTCAATGATGGACAAAGTTGAAGTTTAAAAATATGATTCATTCAATTAACTCTTTAATTAATTTAATCAATTTTTCTACATTTCAAATTGGTAGCTGTGTAATTATTTTTCAATGAAAAATAATTGGATTATTTTCCATTTAGTCTTTCATATATAAATAACATCCACAATCAATAACCCCTACATTCTTCCCAAAAGTCAAACCAAGGGTCAAAGATCAAATGATGTAATTTCCATTCTGATTGAATTACTTATGAATCCAAATAGTCTGTGTTAATTAATAAATAGTTTTCTCTTTTAACTTGTGAAGCCATCTTTATTGTTATAAAGAAACATGAAACTTAGTCTCAATTGGTTTGAGTTAAAAAATTAAAAAGGGGAACTTACTGAGTCCCATTCTTACCTGTGAATTTACAAGTTTATTTACCTGTTAATTAATTGATTTGATGCTGTACATCATTGGAGGTTTTCTTGATATAAAAGTCATCATGGTTGAGAAAATGGAATTGGTGATCTAGATTCAAATCATGGATGAGATCGTGTGCATTTCACTTTGAGCTTATACCCTTGGGTAAGATGTGAATCTATCTGTTCTCTCACCAAATGTGGGTAAATAGAGTTCCTTAGATTCAGTTAGACAAACGATCTGGAGAAGAAAAACTCTGAATTCAAACCAGCATTACTCGGCTTAACAATTGAACTTATGTCACATCCTGGAGGGGGTAGATAAATATATATTGTATATCATCCAAAATCTCATCATGATAAGTACACCCTTGATAATCTTTTAGAGTTTGGTTATAAATAATGCCTAATAACATCCATTTTGAATGTATAATGTAAAGAACGTACTTATGGTATAATAGTTATTCTCATAGAAAATAGGCATGGTAATCAGAATTCAAATCCTGGATGAAGATGTTAGCATTTCTCATAGCACTAATTCCCTTAGGAAAAGTATGAATCCAATTATTCTCCCTCCAGCTATCGGTAAAGAGTAGGGAAAGTCTAGTCTTTTTAATCTTGATAAAGCCACCAGTCAAGGAGAAGGAAAACAAATTAAAATCTATTAAACTCCACTTAAAAACTGAACTTATGTCACTGCCTGCTTGTGCAGTAGGTAAATTTCTTTCATGTTCCCCAAGAAATAATAAAATCCTCGTGCCTTTGATTTAAAAGAAAATCAAATTCTTATTTAAAAAAATATTAAATGGTGTACATATCATAACAAAATTGTCTTGGACCACCTACACCTGATCCTATATTTGGGTAGATATGATCCAAGACCCCTAATACGATCCAAGACCCCTAATACGATCCAAGACTCAGAATAGCAACATTCTCTTTAACAATATTTTGGTTTAGTTTTGTTTCTTTCCTTAATGATAGAGTTAGGGTTAGGATTAGGGTTAGGGTCATGGTTTATTTAAAACCAAATCCAGCCTTCCTGAAGAACCTATATTTGGGAGGGAATAAGGACATTCAAACCTTCCCCAAGCATATTTGTCTGAAAGTGAATGATTATAGTGTTACAGGATTTTTAGGTTGTTTGCTATGATACCTGACTATAGCATGTTAGCCCCAACACCATGCAGACTTTCCCGAAAAATATTCTATTTGAATTAATTGCAGTAAAATTTGAATAGACATATAAGATATTGCAGTTATTACTAATTCCCAATCTTGACCAAAAGGAGTTGCCCTGAAAATTAGCTCGGGAAACTTGTTGAAACAATTATTTAACATCTTGAGTGGGTTCTTCCAACAGTCAGTAGTCTTATAACAAATCTGAGAGAGGAGAGAAGTTTTTCTGGGATTTAGGAAACAGAATTTTTTAACCTTGAAAGGTACAAAAAGAAGTCTCACCAAAAGCAACTAGTCCCAGCCAATTTAACACCACTACTGTTGTTGCAATAATGCTAATTTGTAGTATACGGAAGATTACAAATTTTCCGAATTGTAGGAAATGTTAAACCACCTCATGTCATCATTATCATCATCATCAAGATATGATGACAGCATGGATTCACAAGACTATCTCTTGCCATCCGTTCTAATAAGCCATTGCAATAGGCATGTCCTCTAGATGGTATCCAGTGCCTACACAGAGCTGAAGAACGTAAGTCTTTGCTGGTTGGCCACCACTTTTGTGTCTATAGGTGGGAGTCCCTTGGAGACAATTGCTTATGATTTTATACTTACTTCACCAGCAGTGTGCAAAATGTTTTGTTTATCTTACTTGGATGGTTTGTGTGGAGGAAAATAAATGACTGTACAACTGCTTTTTTGTGGAGTATAGCTCCCTGGGTTTCTTCAAAACAACCACTCACAAGTATGGATGATATTAAGATATTAGCCAATAATGAAAAAAAAACTAACAACCCTTATATAAATGATTAAAATCTACAGCCGAGATATAGGGATGGAATTCAGGGTTGAAATATGTGCCATGCTTATAATGATAAAAGAAAAAAGAGAAATAATGGAAGGAATAGAATTGCTCCATGAGTAAAGCATCAGAATGCTTTGGTGGTCCAAAGGGAGATATGTTCCTAGACTTCTAATTGCAACATTCGATTTGATTGTCAAGCTATATCAAGGCTGCACAACCAGTTCCCAAGATATTCGTAATGGCTGGATATATTCCATGTAGACATTAGATTTCTTTGAAGACCAACAAAGACAGAAACAAATACCTTTACTTCATTAAAAAAAAGAAATTAATGACTTCCAAAATTATAAAGTCAACTTTTGTGTAATTTGCGTCTTTGACAAAGTTTGGTTTCCATTAGTGAATGTCATAGAAAAATATCCAAAACATCTTCATCCACAAACTGCTTTTTTGTAATGATAAACATTTTAAACAAACAATGAAAAAAACACGGGAAAACACAGTGTTGATCAGTATTTGATTTCTAAATAAGGAAGTGGGCTTGATTTGATTAATATATTTTCTTTTTTTTTCTTTTTTTTTTTGTACTGTACCTATTGCATTATTTGTGTTTAAAAAAGAATAAAAGTAAAAAAGAATAAAAGTAACTCCCATATACATTTTATCAAGTGATAAGTATTTGAAGAATAACAATAAATATACTATTCATTTGGTTTATATATTAAATTGATCTTTATCTACTTATATTTATAAATAGATAGATAGATTATTCAGCAATCTTTTGCCCTATTATGACATATCTTAATTTCTACAATTTCATTATCATCATTCTTAGCTTATATTTACATAATGCACATGAAAAATTGTGTGTATAGATCTGAATTTCTTTCTGGAATAGGCTATCTACAAAGGTGAATCAAATGTTTTGCAATATTTTAGTAACTGGAGGCACAATCTACCAGTTTTCAGATGCTTTTTTGCTGAGGTCATGAAGGTGATAAACTATACTGGATTGTAAGATGTTGAGTTTGCCTAAGAGCCACATACTAAATTTACTTCAATTGCTTTGAGCACAGTTTCAAAATCCATCATTTTAGGTATACTTGATCTTACTCGATTATCAATGTTCTTGCAACCAGAATAACATTTCTTTATCCATCAGGTAACTGTACTGTGATCAAATATATGATTTACCTTTTACTAAACAAAAGTTTTTGGTAGCTTCCGCAACATTATAGTTTTGTTCAAATTTATTTAGTAAAAGCTTCCAAACTTGACTTTGTGGCACATCCAACTGCACAACTTACAGAGTGAAGCAATGCACAAAATGGCAATGTATTAAGTACCATGATACTACCAATCACAGTAGGTACCTACAACAGCATAAACTGCTTTGGTCATGTGATATACATACCACAAACTACCACATACCAAAATATTACAAAGCTTTTGGCTCGCTCTAGTATTCATGTAGTGATCTGTCAGGCTTCAGAGTATCTATGTTTTTATCTAGGATTACCGTGTAGTGTCTGTATGCTCTGCCAAAAAGCTGAGGATCAGTTCAGAATAAGTACCCTTTTTCTAACTTATTATTTCCAAGTTAAGAATGTTGTACAAATAATGGAATGTAAGTATAACAGATAATGTCATTTGTCTATTTCCTTCAAGGTTAGACATTCAAATCAACGATGGACTTGTAATTATTTGTTTACAATATCATGATTAGAGAGATAAATAATGAAACAGAGAAACATAGAAAAAAATGTGCATAAAAAGAGACAATGGTATTTATGTATATATCAATTGAAGACCAAATAGTGAACCTTTACAGTAGTACTGACATGGAATCCTGTATGTAGCAACCTACATAACAGCAGCTGTACAGCCACTTAACTTCCATGTCACAAACCTTCCAGTTAAGACTATCAAGACATAATGAGCACTGCTAGTGATGTAAGGACAAACTCACAGATGAACTCCTACACATGGACACACTCGTACTGGGCAACCAACAAAAACTTACAATCGTCAGCTCTATACAGATAGTGGATACCCAGAGAGAACTTGCAAAGAATGATGGTCGATAAGAACAGATAGCCAGAATCAAAGAAATCTTTGTGGTCAAGACATGCCTTGATGTTGATGATTATATAACAGTTATATAGGTTTGGTTTCTTTGTTTTATGGCATATCAGACTTCATGGTTTATTTAATGCCAAAACTATTCTTGTAGAAGAAGAGAAATTATACAATTTAACCCCTTGCTGAGGGGGATTAGTCCCAAAGTGAATGTAATAGTATGACTGGAATTCAAACTCATTATAGTGTCTCAGTCCAACACTTTATCCACGATGCATAAGGGACTCCTTCCAAGTTATCTAGTTAATCCCCTGCCATCTATTAAAAAAAAAAGATGGATTCGGAATTATTTAAAATAAAAAAATAGCACTGATGATTTTGATCTAAGTGATTTAGTGTATGCAAAAGTTTCCTTATTTTTTTTATTAAAATTGAAAAACAAGTTTTCTGCAGTAAATTCAGTCTTTTATCTTCGTCTCTCTTTTTCTTGAGATTTTCTTCCACTTCTCATTGTCTACAATATCTCCTTTTTTTAGTCTCCATTTGTTTCTCTTTTCTAGATTTTTCTGTCTCCATCACTTTTTCTAGGGGAAATTCTTATGGCATAGGGGCTAATGTGCTGGACAGTGACATCATAGTAAGTGTGTTTTATCTCCAAACTAAACCAAATCCTTTTTTTTCTTCATTATACATTTCTCTTGCTATTCTCCTGCTTTCTCTATAAATTCACAACTCCTCTTTCTTTAATCAAACACTTTCGAGACTCCAACTTTATGTATTAAACATTTTCTCTCTTTTATTTTCTCTATCATCGAACTCATCTCCCATTTTTACCTTCCAAGATGGTCTTTAGATTTTTTTCAAATTTAAACACTAAACTATTTACAATATTTTCATGATAATGCAATTTCTAATTGAGACAATTGTAATAGAAAGTTACAAAGTTTGTGTATATAATATATCAGTAAATATACATACATACAGACATGTAAATCACATATATATTTATTTATATTGATGAATGAATGTTGGCCACAAGCAATTTTTTTCATTAAGTATGTGATTGCCAACAAAATTTTAGTGTCTGTATTTTGGTTCATATCAGATAATTTTGGAGAAAAAGAAGAAAATTTCTCTTTAATGTTACAAAAACATAGACTTGATTTTTTTCCCTTTACCTAAAGAATCTGGTGAAAATTAAGGTCCTAAATTTGTCTGGCAACCAATTTTATTGCACAAAAGATGATTATTATTTCAGCTATCATTCTTCCAAAACATACTGGAATATCTATCTATCTATCTATCTATCTCATTAGAGGTGTGTACAAGAGGAAATCAATGAGCTTGTCGTTTCACATTATTTTCAATGAAAATTTCATGGTTTAATATTTTATACGTATGATTAACATTTGCCAATAAATTAAATTTATTGACAAATTGCAAAAGGAGGTTAAATCAAAAAGGAAATATTCTTAATAAACCAAATATTTTTATCTTTAAAAGGCTGTTGAATCATTGATAGATTAGACAGTTTTAACAATAAAAATTTTAGAATTAAAAACAAGTTAAATTAGTAAATATATTTCAAAAAGCATAATTTTATATAAAATTGGAATCAGAATTATTTTTAAAAAAACACATTGTTTATTATCCAAAAAACTTTCAAGAAAAAAATATACTGAATTTAAAAACAATAAAATTTATATCTTATTGATATGTCCAAACTTAATATTTAGGAGAAAATTACATTTTGATAACACAAAAAATATCTTGTCTGGTTGCTGAGAAGACAAAATATCTGTTTTGTCACACACGTTTTAAAGATAGTACAAGGCATTCATCTCATTTTAGTGGTTCTAAAAAATTTATGTTTGAAATCATGAATTTCATAAAAATCCTTTTTTTTATTTTGACACATTCAGGTAATTAAATAAAAATTTTTTTAGTGACAGTGTTCTTTTTATAGAAAAAGAACTGAATTTGTTTAAGTATAACAACAAAAATCTATAATGTTGAGGGATAAATGAAAATAAATAATTATTGATATATGTTTACCAGGGGCTTGATCATACTATCAAACCGCATTTCATGGAGAGACTCTGATTCTGAACTGAGTACATATATATATATATATATATATATGTATATATATATATTTATATATATATATATATGTGTGTGTGTGTGTGGCAACCATAGTCGATGGCAATCTGAAGGCTACTCTTTCAATAGCTTCGATGCAGAAGAAGAGGGGAGGGGGCAACTCCTTCCCCTGAATTGCTCTCCTTCTCCTTTGATATGTACCTTATAGTGTTGAGTGTTAAAGAACTGATACATCACTTACCATATTTTGGAGTCTTTGGTATAAAACAACCTGTAAGTGTACCTCAGTCACTCAAGCCATGAGTGAACACATTATCCACAAGCTTGTAGGTATATATTTCTTTCTATGCATATGGCTATATATATATAAATATATATATATATATATTCAATCTTATATATATGCACACACACATACAAACACACACATATATATATATATGACATATGTATATACATATATGTAACATTTTATATATATATATATATATATATATATATATATATATATATATATATAAAATGTTACATATGTATATACATATGTCATATATATATATGTGTGTGTGTGTGTATGTGTGTGTGCATATATATAAGATTGAATATATATATATATATATATATATTTGTACATAACATTAAATACATGTATATATATCATATATATAACATATCTATTTATATATGTATATAAATACATAACATTATGTCACTCTACCAATCTATCTATCTATGTTTGGATATATAACATTATGGATAGATATATATATATGTATATAATTGTAACACTATGCATATGTAAATGTATGCATATAACATTATATATATGTATATATATATATATATAGACACACACACACACACATATATATATATATATATATATATATAATAATGACTAGATATATATTAGTTTCTATATATATTTATTAGCATGGATGCTTATCTTCGACTGTTGGTTTCACAATAATCAGGCAGAGATTATATCTGGAATCATATTACTTAATGCAAATGTATATAAATATATATAAATATATATATATTTTTTTTTGTAAGTTCTTTTTTTGTTAATTACTATAATGTCTAGTCTACTCTCCGAGGTGATCCGTTTGTATGTCAAGGTCCCATAGGAATTTATGTGTGTCATTTTCTAGAACAGATGCTGGATTGTGCATATACCTTTTGTTTGGATGGTCAACTTTCAATTTCTTGCATATCTCCCAGTTAATCACCTTGCCGACCCAGTTGTATCTAGTCTTATACTCCTTCTGTGCTAATTTGTTGCATTCACTTATTATGTGATTGATGGTTTTGTCTCTATGACCACAAAACCTACATTTGCTATTTTGCTGTGTATTATCTATTCTCGCTTTGATATGATGAGTTCTTATGGCATTGATTTGTGCTGCTATAAGGAGAGACTCGGTTTCTTTCTTATGGTTTCCTTTTCTTAGCCACGTCCAGGTTTTCTTGCATGTGGTGTTGCTTATTTGCTGTTCAAAACGCCCATAGAGTTGTTTTTCTTTCCATTTTTGTTTTCTTGTAATGGGCATTCTGTTAGTCTTCTTTCTGTCAGTATCGTTTCTGGTGGATGTAATCAGTCCCCCTTCGTGCTTTTCTATGTAGTACTCGAGTCGTTGTATCAATCCGTCAATGCTGTCTTCAATGCTGGCAAGTCCTCTTCCTCCCTTCTTTCTTGATACATATAGTCTATCAATTTCATCTTTGGGATATAATGCCTTATGCATGGTCATTATTTTCTTAGTTCTTTGGTCCATTTGCTGGTCCACTTAAAAAATAGTCCCAAATATCTAACAAGGTTACAGCCCAGGTATTTATTCCTTTGATAAGGTTTCTGCCACATAGTTTTGTCTCGAGTAGCTTTCTGGTTCTCCAGAGGTATTTTTTAAATTTTTTCTTCCATTTCAACTTTTTTGATGGTATCAGCTTCCAAAATGCCCAAGTATTTGTATGTTTCCTTTTCTCTGAAGGTTCTAATCTTGTCTTGATTTGGCATTTCCATTCTGTCGATCAGGTGTCGTTTGTCACTTTTCATTACTAGCATGCCACATTTTTCAATGCCAAATTCCATACCTGTGTCCTGACAGTATATTCTCACAGCATGTATTAGAGCTTCTAGTTCTTTTTCATTTTATGCAAACAGTTTGATGTACATTAGGTGATTGATCTTTTCCTGCGATTTACTAAGTTTGTATACGGCTTTGCATTTTCTGAGTATGTAGTTAAGCGGCATTATTGCAATTATGAATAGTAATCTTGATCGTGCATCTCCTTGAAATATACCTCTTTGGACCTTCATTTCTGCTAAGCTTCTCCCTCATGCTATCAATTCTACTTTCCAGGTTTTCATGGTTTTCTCGATAAAGTTTATGACTTCATCTGATATTTCATACATTTTGAGGCAGTTTATTATCCAGCTTTTCGGGACATATACCTTTTTGTAGTCAATCCAGGTCATAGCTAGATTTTTCCGTCTGGTCTTCCTCTTGTTGAGGATGTGCTGATCTATGTAAAGTATATTTCCTTTGCCTCTGGATTGTTTGTGGCATCCTTTCTGTTCTTTAGAGAGCAATCTGAAGCTTGTCAGCAAGTTGTAAATCTCTTCCCCAATTTTTGCTGTTAATATTTTCCACATCATCTGTAGGCAGTTTATGGGTCTGTAGATGTTTTGGGCGGTTCTCTTGCGGAGGTTCTTCTGGATGTGTTCTTTCCTTTGGTTATCCACACAGATACGGGTGCTTATTGTATGCATCTGATCATTTCTAGTGCTAGTGTCTTGAATGGGGGTGAATTTCTTGAACCAGAATCCATGTATTCCATCATGGCCTGGCGTTTTCCAATTTGATTTGTTTTTAGTATTGTTTTGAGTTAATTGGTTTGTATTTCCGCTTTTGGAACTTCTTTGAGTCCTTCTAATTCTTTTGTCATATTGCATATCCATTCAGTTATTTTTGTTATGTTCACTCGGTTGCAATATTTTAGTCCAAAATTGTTCAGTTTCTCTCACATTGAGTTGTTAGTATGTTTTCATGTCACCTTCCCTTACTTGTTGGTTGAGTTTTCTTTTGTTATTTTGGAATGAACTGTTTTGTCTGTATTTTTTACTCTTTGTCGATATCTTTTAATATTCCTTCTTTCGCCAGCACTTTCTGGATTATTTCTTCAAGTTGTATAGTCATTTTTTCTTGTGTTGCCTTTTCCTTTTTGTCTCTACATGTTCCTGCATCTTTCTTTAGTTTTATCATTTTGGCTTGTTTTCGCAGATGTTTTTTATCTGCGTTTCCAGTCGAATTTCCCATCCTCGTTTTGATTTTTTTCTTCATGCTTTTTGAGCTGATACCAATTTTCTCAGAAACTAATTTCACTCCAGCATTGATTAGTTTATTTAATTCCGTTATATTATTTGTTGATATATGATTTAGTAGTTGATTTATTTTTTCCTTTTCCGCTTTGATTGTTCTCCATTCTATGTTTCTTAGTGATGGTAAGGTAGTCATTTCCCCGTTCATAATTCTCTTAAAATTTTCTAGATTTATTTTTTGTTCTTGTGTTGGTGTTTGCTCTGTGTTTTTTGGTTGTGTATTGTTTAGTTGTGTGGCGTTTTCATTTTCTGAAGTTGGTGGTTTATTTCAGTTAGACTTTTTATTTCTCAATACATGGTGTATCTGATATTTTATTACTATTTTGTCCATTATTTATTTTCTGGTGTATTTCTAGTATTTCAAGATCAGAAAATCAACCTTTATTATTGTCCTAATTTGGTCAGCAAGTCTTGTCTTCTTGTCTGAAAACTAGCACATTCTTGTCAGATCTCTAACATTCTTTTTCTATATCTTCTTTGCTTTGGGTTGCTCCTAAAATAGCAATGTAGTGCAAGTTGGTTGTCTTACCTAGTCCATGTTTTGTGTTTGCGTCACTGATTTGTGTGGTTCCTTTAATCATCATTCGTGTACCAGAAAAAAGAACAGCCAACATTTGCAGGATGACAGTCAGGTCTCCCATGTTGGCTATCAGGAGAGCACATGCTAATCATGACACACAGGCCTGTCACCTGGGTCCCACGTTGTGTCATATTTGGATTCAAAATTTTTATCATGGGTGGTATATTGTGGCTATACCAGATCCAGGGTTTGTTTAGAATATGTGCGGCTGACACAGACATGACCTGGTTTACTCAAAAAAAATTCTTAAGCAGGTCACAAAAATTTTTTTTTTCCTTTTCCTCTGATTTCTTTTTCTTCTCTTAAATCTTGTCATTCCCTCCTGTATATTCTTTGAGTTTTAACTTAAACTTAAGTTTTTCCTAATAAACAATGTGACTCCATCTGAAGCTCTTAGTCCAGTATCATGCATGTAATCATATTTTCAAACTTTTTCAAGTTTGATTTGTCACTTTTTTATCGTATGTTGGTAGGGTATAGTTCAACTATCAATAGAAGTAGCTTACTGTAGCCATGACTGTTCCATTGGATTATTTTATGAATCATAGGTTTCAGTTTTTGTTGTATGATTGAAATTTATATTGTTTTTGTGCAGTTTTGGTTTTAGTGTTTTGATGTTTTTATTTGGTTGGATTCTTTGATTTCAGTTATTCCCAAACTTTTTGGTCTGATTTTGTTTAGTCTTTTTAGATATTTAGGATTTTTCTGTTTTGAAGGGCTTTCCTGCATCTCTACATTAGTTCTAAACTGTTTTCTGTTTCTATTATTGAGATTCCATCTTCCTGGGAGATCTTTCTTTTAGGGTTAAAGGTAGGTTTTTATTGTTATTCAGTTCTTTTGGTGATGGTTTATTAGGTTTAATAGAGATGATATGAATGATTAGGCTTTGTTGTTGTTGTCTGAGTTGTGCTTTTTTCATTTTTGTTTGTTTGTTGTTTTTTGTGGCTTCAATTTTGTTAATCTATGGTTAGGGGTTCTTCTTTGGATCAATTTTAATGGGGAGAGATTATTTTGTTGTCTGGTTGATCAAGCTTTCTCTGAAAATTCTAATAGTGTTTTAAGTTCTTTTAGTTTGTTTATTGTCTCCTAATGAGTCATCTCCCTTTGTTTTGGGTTGGGTTCTTCATAGTTTGGCTACATTTTCATTTGTTGGTTTTACAATAGATTTTTCAACTTGTTTTCTTGCCTCCGAGTATGAAATATTGTTTGGGTAAATTATTTCTTATATTCCTTTTCTTTTTTCTATACTTCTCAATCTTTTGAATCAGCTGCACGGTTTTGTTTACATTTTGTTTCGTTCTGTAGTTGTTCACAGTCCATGTGGTCTGTTTTGTTTTCTCAACATCTTATACATATTAAAGGTCTGGTGCATGTTTCTCTGTGATGCCCAAATCCTTTGTAGTTTTATCTGTGTAGGTTTAGAATGTATGTTCCAACTTTAGTTATAGTATAGATCATTTTTATTTCATTAGGCGTTTTAGGGATGTTGAAACTGAGAATGTATGTATTTTTGTGATTATTTCATCTTTCTTGAAGGAAATTCTTCTGGCGTCAGTAACATCTTGTTTATGAATGTTGCTTTTCATCTCATCTAGAGTGCACAGAGAGAGAGAGAGAGAGAGAGAGAGAGAGAGAGAGAGAGAGAGAGAGAGAGAGAGAGAGAGAGAAATCCAGACTTCCCACTACACCCTTTGATGAGTTCAGAGAGTTGTTTGGGTAAGATTTTATTATAAGTATTTTTGTTCTAGTAGAAAGGTCTGAATAAGTTTTCTTTGAGACTTCCACCAGTAGAGTGTTGTTTTCAAGTTGTTTTTTTAACGGATTTTGGTTTAATCATGGAGCTGAGTCTTGTGTCAATAAGGAAAGGAGACAACTTGGGGAGAGGGGTATCATCTGTTGACTCTAGTAATAAGAATTTAGGAAAAATGGTCTGATATGAGTCATTATCTGCCTCAGTTTCAGTATTTATATGTGCTTTAGTGTTTGTGATATTTTGCTTGTGTTTTTTTTTGTACCCTTGAGGATTTTAAAATGAGTTCACTGACTGTGCACCCTAACCACCATTGAGCCATATGAAGGGAAATGCTAAGGGCCAAGCCCATTTGCCAGGGCAAATCAACGCTACACTCTATACTCACACAGCGGAAAAAGACCAACAATTTGGGATCTCTAAATTTTTATTTCCAAGATGGTTACTCACACTATTGATATTAAGGGGAAACATCATTTTTTTCTCAGCATGATTGACCCTATAGCCACTGGTTTTTGATTCAGAATTTTAGCTAAAATTTTTTACAAGATTCCAAGAGAGTTGGCTTAATGTGACCAGCTGATTGATCATATCAAGCTTCTTCAACCGGCCATCAAGTATCCTCATTGGAGAGTCTTAGCTTTCTTTAGAAGGTCAGTTAGCATATTGTATTGCGTCAGCTGACAAGATGGGATGGAAAGAGAGTGTCTCAGAAATCCCTAATATCAGCATGACTTGATGATGATTTTATATATATATATATATAGTCATCCACAGACAGACTGTTTCATTCTATCAGAACTCTTCAGTGTGGCTAGACACGCAGGACGCTCAAAGCCGGGATCGAAACCTGTCCAACTTTACGTTAGACTGTGTTACAGACCACTCGGCCACCAAGCGGACCACGTTGGCAAAGGGAATTTTAAGGTATTTTTATTTTTAGAAACAGCAGCAGCAGCCTTTGTTTACATTTTTTTTTATACCCTATTGGCTACCAGAGTGCTCAATTCTTTCGAAGAGCTTTGCATTACGCTAGCGGCGGCCGGCAATTCCTTCGCCAGAGAGCTCAACCCCCATGGGGGAGCATATATATATATATATATGTATGTATATGCAAATGTACAGAGATGGAAAAACACAAATTCTTTAGAGGATAATTTTATTTTTAGTATTATTTTCTAACATTCTACTTTTCAGTTTTTTGATCTTCATCAGTGTGTAAGTTATTGAATGAAAAAAAAAAGATGAGAAAGTTTTAAAACATTCCACTTCAAATTTGAGTGTTGTAATTAGCTTTTGAAAATTAATTTTAAAAAAATCCTTATCACATCAATCTATCTATATTATTGATATCATTTAGTTTATATCTACAAATTATAAACATTCCTTGCCCAGTCGACTGGGGCTGTAGAATACACTGACTGCATGGTAGCACCTGATAAGGGCCCTATCTATGGGTTAAATAGAACTAACTGCATACTTATTCTAAACTGAATTGTTTGATTAAACTAAATAGCTTAAACTAGAGATGTTTTTGACAATTAAACCATACTTACAATTAAACTGTGTGGTCATGCTAAACTGAATTATTTGAAATTTAACGGCTTTTGACATTGAAACTGTACTTACACTAAATTGAATTATTATATACAACTGCTTGAATAAACTGAATAGTTTAAAATAGAAATGTTTTTGACAAACTGTTTAGTCATGCTAAACTGAATTGTTTGAAATAGAACTGATTATCTACATAAAAATGGATTTGGCTTTAAATAACCTTCAAAGGTTGATATGCCATAAAACTAAACCAAACCAAACCATATAAACATTCCGTGATATATCTGTCTGTCTTTATCAATGTTAACCTTCATTTTTCTATCTCTGTCTGTTTAATTTGACAATCTGTTAATATATTTATGTAAAATCATATTAACGATGGGGCTGATTTATTTTAAGTAAGTGATTTTGTAACTTTTGAGCAATTATTTGACCAAATAAGGAGACAAATAAAAAATATACAGTCTCTTTTTGATTGTATTGTCATTTAAAATTATACTAGGTTCAACAATTTTCAGCATTTTTCATTATGTTTGTAAAATAACTTCTCATGATCTTTAAAATTAAAGCTGTGATTGGTTTCTCGATCACGTTTGATCAAATCTTTGTTTATGTCTGCTCTTTGTTTGTAAATTATGAGTACTAGATAGGAAGACTTGAGTGGAAATTATTTGTTTTTAGAATTGGTAATTAAATTAATTAATTAATTACAAAACATTTTATTATCAGTAATTCGAAACCATATAAATGCTGAAAATATTTGAAACTCTAGAAAAATGGCTGAAAACCTATAAAACCTTGATGCATCAAGGAAGATCATCAGTGATGCACTGTTTTCCTCGCTGATTTCGGGTTTCGCATCATATCGACTTCAACAGCAACCCCAGCATGACTCTAGAAGAGTGAAACTGCCTCCTTGATAGCGACTTGCCATGCACCGTAACATTGCTAAAACAATAAAAAAAAAATCCGTCAGGCTGGACTTCGACCGTTCTTTATTGACATATGTCATTCAGCATCAGCCAATGAAAACAGGGCATTTCGTGCTCCTCTACTATATAATGTTGTCATTACTTCATCCGGTTTTGATCAACTACTTCCAGATTCGATAACGAGGTAAGATGGTATTTTAAATGCTTTGTCTAAGTCCATGTTTTACATATTAAATGCTAATCCCCTAGCAATACTAAAACTTTAACAAAACCTACGCGTATCCAACCACAAATCTATCCTATACTAGTACTTTCTAAAAAAAAAAAAAAATAAAAGAAATAAATAAAATAAATGAAATGAGCCACTACTCTAACTATTCAGTCAATCTGTAACTCTTACCTTATACCCTTATATATATATATATATATATATATATACGAGGATCATTAAATAAGTTTCCAGACTTTTTTCACATGGGCACTTTTATTGATAATACACGCATAAAACTCTAGTCCCCTTCGAAGTAATCTCCTCTGGCTGCAATGCACTTGTTGTACCATTTTAACTACTTCTGGAAGGCCCCACGGAAGTCCTCTTGTGTGGTCTTGTCAATGACCTTCATCACAGCCTTTTTCATCTTTTCAATTGTCTCATAACAACAGCCTCTGAGCTTAGGGAATAACCAATAGTCACAGTGAGCAAGGTCTGCACTATAGGGAGGCTGAGGAACTGTCTTGATGCCCATCTTGGTCAAATAGTCTGTGACAAGGATGGAGTTGTGGATTGGTGCATTGTCCTGGTGGAAATGCCACTGGCCCGATTTGAAGAGTGCTGGCCTCTTCCCAAGGAATTTCTTCCAGAACTCCCTTAAAACCTCAACATAGTAACCCTAACCCTAACCCTTTGGCCAATCAACTCTTGTGTATTGACTTCCTTATTCCTCCCACACCTCTCATCATCCCTCACAGACTCCCTGCCTTCCTTGGATCTCTTATACCACTCAAAAACTGATGCTCGATTCATGCAAGAAGCTCCAAAAGCAGTCTGAAGCATTCCATACGTTTCTGTGGCATTTTTTCCAAGTTTAAAAAAGAATTTTATTGCATATCATTCTTCTAAAGTGTCCTGACATCCAGATTGCATTTTTGAAAGTCACCAGCTGTGACAATCAGATTTTAGTCGGGTGTATTCAAATTCCTGCTGTAGCTGTTCCTTTGAACCTGAAATCATAAAAATTGGTCAGTCATCTCATATAGTGTATAGCAATAACATACTGAATTTTCAAGAGTCTACAACAATTTTAAATGTCTGGAACCTTATTGAATGCACCAAGTGTATATATATATATATATATATATATATATATATATATATATATATATATATATATATATATATATATGTACAGAATTTTATGAATATTTATGTTGATGCTAACTGTAGCAGCATTAATGAGAAATAGACACCATTTCCATGTTAGTGCCGACTCCCAGGCACATGTGACAGGCTTGGGAAGCAGATAATTTGGCCTGTCATTAAGTCTTTTTCATCAAAGTCAACATAATTGATCTTGTCAGGCCAAATTTGGTAGAGAGACAAGATAATGCATAAAGATGATCTACAAAGATAATTTCTGTTTAGGAACTTTTCAGCTTAAACCCAATTTTTATTTTAAATTGAAAACCAGATGTTTTGAAAATTGGTAATTCTTTAAAAATTTCATTCATATACTCATATCTTAGAAAGAGGTTCTGTGTATATATAGCAATATACCGATTTTATTTATTCTTTCTCACTCTCTGTCTCTCTCTCTCTCTATATATATATATATATAAATCCAAATATATAAATATATATATCCACAAACATATACATGTGTATTAGATATATATATATATATATATAAAATACAAATATTTATGAATTTATGCACACACACACACACGTATATATATATATATATATATATCCATGAATATTTATATATATATATATATATATATATTCATGGATATATAAATACCTATATATGTATTAAATATATATATATATATGCATATAAAAACAAATATATATATATGTATGTATATATACACATACATATACATTATATGTATATACAAATACAAACACATGCACAAATTCACACCACACACACACACACACACACACACACACACACACATACACACACACACATTCATATATATATCAACATTTCAAGGCCTTCTTTTGATCATTCCTAGTTTATATCTTTCTTCACTTTTTTCTTCCTTTGATCTTAACAGTCTCTTTCATATCAGCATCTAATCCACATATCAAATATATACATACATATATATATATATATATATATATATATATATATATATATATATATATATATATATATATAGTATTCTTGGTCCAGTTAAACCGGAGTTGGGAGTAATTCCATCAGGACAAGAAGTATTGAGTTGGAATTTTCCAAAGAGAGCTCAACCATTCAGGAGCAAAATGAGTATTCTTGGTCCAGTCTGAAGAAGTCCTGTTACTTTTTTCGTGTTTTTGGAAATTTCAAAAATGCGTTACAGGATTGAAATAAATTTATAATCCTATGTGACCGGTTTCGTTGTTTTTCTTAAAGTATATATATTTCTATATATGTGTGTGTGTGTGTGTTCACATTATATTTATATATATATATATATATATTCATTTGTGTTCAGATATTCATATATATGCATATGTATGTGTGTGTACATTTGTGTGAGAATACGTTTACATATTTCATGCAGGCGTACATATATATTTAAGTTTAAAGACAAATACAGGTCAGTAATTAAAACTGCTTTTTAAAAGACTTATAAAAATATTTAGAATCATGGTTATTACACCCATACTTTAGTAGATCTATTAGTTTTAAGATGTAAATCAATCCATGAATACTTATATATATATATATATGTATATATATATATATATATATATATATATATATATATATATATATATTAGCCTTTTCAGAAGGCATTGTCAATCAGAATCTGTTATTTGTGTTTTGGAGATCATTTTTTATGAGATGCAAAATGTCAAAAATGTTCTCCAGACATTTAAAATCATTTAAAATTTATTTTCATTTGTCTTTAATATTTACTTTATTGCTTTCAGATCCGCAAATGACTAAGAATAAATTTTTAATCATAACAAGATATACTGATGGATAACTTTGGTTTCTTTTGTTTTATGGCATATCAACCTTCGTAAAGGCATTCTTGTAAACTGAACAGCAGTGATAGTCATCATCACAATATCATGCCATCAGCACAGATATCCCTGACCCTCTCTCATCAGCCCTCCTTATAGTCCATTGCTTCCGGCAGGTCTTCAGGTCTACCTCCCATATCTACACAGAGTTTCTGTATATAGGTTTGAGCTGGTCATCCTGCCTTTGTTCATCCATGTGAAGAGGTCCACAGGAGTACGTCACTTATGAGCTTCTCCCTACTTCTCCAGCATTCCCCTACATATCCGGTTCATCTAATTTTGATAGTTTTTGTGATGGGTGGTAGGTGGCCATTCAGCTGCTGCTTTGTGAAGTGTTGCTTCCAGGACATTTTCAGTGATAGTATTTAACCCATAACTAGGAGAATAAGAGGGTGATACCATTTCCAAGGGTTTTAGTCTGAAAATGAATGTAATAGTTTAACTGGATTTCAAGCTATCTTTGAGCCCACTGTCCAGCACTCAAGCCATTATACTTCAGTGACACCCCCTCAAGATATCTCTATTAATAGGTGAGGACTAGTGATAGCATGTGGTTTTGTCTGGTTGTTTCTTATTCCAGTATAGACTCAAGCATATCTTTGCTATGACAATTCTATCATTGGAAGATACTCCTTTAAAGAGGGGTACGCTTTTAAGGTATACACAGACAATTATGATTAAAATTTAATGCTAAAAGCACTTTTAATCTGTGAAATTTTACAGTACTCAATGCATGAAAAATTCAGAGCAAAATCACATTATTATTTCTTGAGGGAAAAATATAAACCAGGATAAAAACACAATTTAGAGTTTCACAGTTTCAATCCTTTGGTGTGTTAGAATTCAACATGTTTGACTTTTTCAACTCTTCTTTTATTCTTGTGACTTATTTATTTAGTTTAGAGTTCAAAACCTGGACAAGGCTGTTTGTATTTCACATACCACTTGGAAAAGATATGAATCCAATTATTTTCTGTCCAGTGATCGGTTAATAGTAAGGTAGACTCTTAACCTTAATATGGCAACCAATTTAGAAAAGGAATACTTTGAATTAGAACTTGTTAAATCCACTAAAAAAATGACCTCGTATCACATCCTATTTATGGTGGGGGGGGGGTGGTAAATATTTATTACATGGTTGGTATGATAAGTCACGGATGAGCTGAAAATGTCATAAGAATGATAGATGAGAGAACTCGAAAGACTCTCATTTATAGCCAGCTTGACAGAGACAGAAATATTGGAAGACTATGGCTCAAGTACAGACACAAGCCAAAAAACGATCTCATATTTCTTGGTGTACTTGTTGATATAGTCAAGCAAGCTGCATCAGTTCATAAGAGCTGAAGAGCAAAATGCCATAAAACCATCAAGACATTTGACAAAAGTCAATTTCACGATCTCAAAGTATTGAGGGAAAAGGCAAAAGTTTAATTAGACTTGTTATCGACTTTATGTATTTGATGATCATGTGTCTTCATAGCTTCCTTTGTGAGAAAATAATACCATGATTTTCCTTTGGAGATATAGTGGTCTGGATTCACATTGCTTTCTTTTGTTTGAAATCAGAGTTGTCTTTCTTTAATTCTTTCTGTCAACCCTCAGAGAGTCCAGACAGGACCCTTCTCCTTAGCTGGGGCTGTACAATATGTTGAATGCAACTCTGCAGAGGCAGTTAGACCGCCGCTCTCACCCAGTGCAGCTGCCGCTTGGCCATGGGTAGTGGCCCATAATGCTTCAGGACAGGATTCTGGTGACTGAGTGTTATATGATCTAGTTGTCAAAGTTGTCACATGACCTGCAACACTTCACTTTGGCATTTATTAAGCTAGTTGGGCTGTCAAAGAGGCCCAATCTGATCAATCAGCTGGTCGTCTCCAGCTCTTGCACCTGAATGATTTTCCCAATCATAATATTCAAATTGTTCTGGTTGCAAAACAAGTACCCGACCCTATTTTATCTTAAAAGAGCTTTGAGGTCAGTGGCTGAGGGTCAATTGTGTTGAGATAGTGATACTTAAAACCATTTAAACTGCGTTCAAACAAGTGATTTGTGTTAACTAGCAATAACAGAAGCCATTTAATTGTATGCATATAAATTATCTCTAAGTTGTTTAAAAATAGAGTTACCTACAAACAGGATTTGGTATTGAATCACGCACAATAAGATTGATATGATATTAAAGCAAATAACTAAACCAACCAATCAGAAGGAAGTAGATTTTTGCTTTTCTTAAGGGAATAATAGTACAAGGTGTATTTAACGACATCCAGTTGAATTTAATAGGCAATCAGTTTAATGAGAGGCTTATTCCCATAAATGCCAAGAGAAGGACAAAATTTGACCTTGTACTCATGATCAATGTCTTCCAAGCATCAAATTACTCTTACTGTTCCACTTTTGGGCAAGAAAGGAGGTTCTGTAAAAGTGTTGGAATCACCACCAGTGAGAGAGTGTTGCATATTGACACTTGACTGAGCCATCAATCAGGGATTTCTCTGCACAGGATGCACCTATGTAAATAAGCAGAAGCCGTCACATGGTTGAGTGAAAATATGGGGCATCATGAAATGATATAGACAGTTGCCCATGTGAGATACAGTCAATCTTGAATTAGTCTTGCTGTGTTCAGTCGAGTCAGCTTATAGAGAACTGTGACCATGGAGGGGGCACTTGGTGAGGACTGGTTGAGTATATCTCATAAAGGAGGAAAAGATGTGTGGCCTGAATTTGAAGATAACTCAGCATTATATGATCAAAAGGAGAGGAAAAAGTCATGGGTAAAAATGGCAGTCTCTATTTGTCTCCCTCCATCTTCGTTTGTCTCCGTCTGTCTCTCACATACCTACAGAAACTTTGATCTCTTTCGAGAGAAATCATCATTATTGTCATCATGTCATGCCATCAGCATGGATATCCCTGACCCTTTCCCACCACCCTTCTATATTGCCCATCGCTCCCGGTGGGTCTTCAAGGCAACATCCTGTATTGGTACAGAGCTGTTGTATGTAGGTTCGAGCTGGTTGTCCTGCCTTTGCTCATCCATGTGAATGGGTCCACATGAGTACATTACTTATGAGTTTGTCCCTACTTCTCCAGCAGTGTCCTGCATGTCTGGTTTGTCTAAATTTGATAGTTTGGGTGGTAGGTGGCTGTGCAGCTGCTGCTTTGTGGGATGCTGCCTCCAGGACTTGTTCAGTATAACTCGCAGCATTCTTGTGTAGTTGCCATCAAGCTTTTTCTCCATATATTTAGTTAGTGTCCATGTAGTGCATCCACACAGCAGTATCAATATGACTGCTGCTTGGAAAAAACTGTTTTGTTTTTTCGGTCAGGTCTGACTTCTATATGACTGATAGCTTATCAATAGATGCCCATGCCTTTGCTAGTTGTGTGTTGATGTCTGTCTTGGTTGATGAGACACTGCTTTCTAGGTAGGTGAACTTGTCTACTAGTTTCAGAATATCCTCTCCAAGACAGGTAGAGTTCAAAAGCTGGTTAGTAATATATTGTCTTTTAGTATATAGTCATTTAAAAATGCATGAATGATTTTATTCATTTTTCTTCGTAAAATCACTGCTATATACTCTCTGTGTCTTAAATACAAAGACAATTTACTGTAATTCCAAGAAACAATTGAAGATGGTCAAGAGAAGCTAGATCTCTAGGACTTTAGTAGAAATTATAAACCTAAGTTAGTGTAAAATGGAATGTCTATTAGGATGCAAAGAAGCATAAATAAGGAATGTGATTTTTAAAAAGTAATTGTGGACTTTACCTAAGTTAAAACTTAATAATGACGGAAGGGGGAAGAAAGAGAGGCAGGGAAAAAAGAGGAAAAAAAAGGGAAAAAATTTTTTTTTTTCGAAAGCCATAGGAAGCAGCATGGTGTACATAAAGGCAAGTGGATAAATCCACTGATGGCTCAACACAATGCCTAACCAGGTCCTGGATGTATGAATCCTATGGTTCAATGACCAAGATCAAAAAGTTTGATCAGGGAACTACTGCTGTTTATCTATCAGGGTGGCTTCTGTAGACGAGAATAAAAACAGCCATCGAAAGATTACCATGACCCTCACTCGAGAGAGAAATAAAGATGCATATATTTTTGTAAAAAGAAAGTGTCATACCTTTATTCCTTATGGCGCTATATAAGAAGAGACAAACTCATTCTGATCCCATTTTTCCAGATGGTTTTCCGAGATGTTCAATTGATGGGATATAGAAATAAGAAAGAATAGATTATCATGGTCATTAACTACTTGGCAAATAACTGGTTAAAAAGTCAGAATTTAAAATCAGTGCTTGAAAAAAACACTGATAATCAACATCAAGGGAGAATACAAGAAAAGTTCTCCACCCAACCAAGTAAAGAATTCCAGGAAATTGAACTTCTCAAGGAATTTATGGAATAGTTTTTGATCTTTTATGAATTTAGGTGATTTTGTGTTTGGTAGAAGAGAGAATTTTTTTACATTCCAAGTAAACGTCACTCAACCAAAAAAGAAGTCAAGTTATTTTTAAAAAAAGGTACCATATAATGATAATCAAGTTTTCCACCAAAGCAAATTGGTGTTTGATATGAGTTTCCTCACCATTGCACAGTGGTAGACACAGTGTCATTTAAGTTATTCATTACAATTGTACATATTGATTATCTCTTGCTGAATCCTCATTGGGTATTTGACAAGTCAGATTTTCAAATTGATTGATTGAGTGATTTTAAAGGCATGTCAAACAATCCAGGGTTATTTTTATGCTTTAAGATTTGGTAATTGTGTTTGTTGTACATTCTTATATTTATCATATTTACCAACCCCTCCACTCGGGCAGGATATGACACAGGGTCAATTTTTAAGTGGAGTTTAACAGGTTTCAATTCAGAGTATTCTTTCTCCTAGACTAGTTGCCTCACAAGGCTGAAGAACTTAGTCTGCCCTACTATTTACCCATAGCTGGAGGGAGAATAATTGGATTCATACCTTTCCCAAGGGTATTACTGCTGTGTGAAATGCAATCAGTCTCCTCCAGGATTTGAACTCGAGTTGCCGTGTCCATTTCCTACGACGATAACCATTACACCACGGGCACCTGTATCTCGCTTATAGTGCGAATCCCTAATATTTGGCAAAAATTTAGATCTCTGAATGTCACGTGGTACGCGAGTATGTACTACTATCAGCCATCGGCAATAACTCAACACATTCTTTGCGGTAGGTGGAAAAAGTAAAGACATATGGCCGATGACTTAGTTGCAGCTAACTGAAAATGTAATTTTAAGATTTAAATGTCCAATAAAAATAACATTAAAATGAAGCAAATGACTAAAATTGACTTTCTGTATTTCATTTTGTATAATTTTTAGCGCCAAAGATATGAACCTATTAGATGCTTCGAATCCGGGCTAGAGTGAACCTGGAAACAATGGCAGTGAAGATGTACTTCGTATTCCTCAAAAATCCAAGGCTATAGAGCCTCGCCATCAGATGGTTTAATGCCATATCCAGAACAACCAACCAATCAATCAATCTGATGGTGAGGTTCCAGTATAAATTCACTTAATATTTTTGAGATGGTTTTAAACTCAAAGTGATGATTTCAATTCAGTAATAACTTTTATGAAACTCAACCGATTTCTTATAAAATCTATACAGGCTTGTAGAGAATTTTTTCTGCAATAATTTTGGTTCCATTTGGTCACATTTCTTTTTTTAGCATATCAACATTTGTGGGATATTTAATGCAAAAATTGTCCTTGTAGAAGAACAATAATGGCACAATTATTTAGTCCATAGATTGGGCAAATAAAGGAGTTCATACTTTTTTCAATCCGAAAGAGAAAGTAATATTATGACTGGACTTTGAACTTGTTTACTAGGATGTTGGAGTCTAGCAAATTTGCCACTATGCCATACAAAGGTTGTTATGCCATTAAACAAAGAAACCAGTCACTATGCCACTGGGACAATCCAAATAATTTTTGTATCACATCAAGACACAAAAATTGGTCTGAAAAATTTTATAAAAACTAGATACAAACTTTGAGTAGAATTTTTTATTTGTTTTTTCTTAGATTCTGATGCTTAGATTCTCAATGCATTAGAATCTCTTTGGAAACCATGGAAATTAATGGAAATTCATCAAACTATTCATTTTCCGATGGAATTTCTAATTAAGTTTAAATTAAGTAATGTAATAATTCATAAATTGTTTTTAAAGATACTAAAACTTTTTCAAAAACTGTAAAAGACTAAATCTAAAAATGTAATATTAAAAATCTTAAACACTTATTTGCATGTTTATGTATATATATATATATATATATATATATATATATATATATATATATATGTTATGCATGAATCAATATGATATATATATATTAAGGGACCAATAAGGAAAATTCATACTTTCACAATGTAATATTGATATAAAAAACTTTTAAATAATTGAATGTGAAATAGACAAAAAATTAATATGGCGCCAAATCAAATTATTATATGTTTTCCAAGTTTAATTACATTAGTTGTAAATACCACAAAAATATTTGTTTTGTAATTGTATTTTTGTTTATGTTAAACTATTCTTATTCACTATTTGATTTTTATAATGATACTAACACATTGTGTAAGTATCAATTTGTCCTACAGGTAAATAAATATATAAGAAAAACTAAAAATCCTGAGAAGATCAGAATGTCAAATTCCAAAAATATTGCCTTGTAAAATGTCTCTGGAGCCTACTCACCGGCAAGTTAATACTAATATATAAGCTAAGATAGAAATAATAGGGCAGTCAATCAGAAAATAAAAGGAAGGACACATTTTGTCCAAATATGGCTCAATTCTCAATGAGTACTCCATACTTTTGGCCTTGTGCTAAATTAAGCTAAACTTATTAAATGACAACATAATAAGAGTAAGTAAAGTTGGTGATCATAGACAAAGGTGACCTGAAAGCTCCTTTTTCAATTGCTACTATACCTACCTGTGGGGAGGGTGTTACTCCTCTCCTTGAATTACTCCACTTTACCCTTGATCCTTACCTTATAATGCTGAGTGTTAAGCAAGGTGGCATGAAGTACCATTTTTTGAGTCTTTGGTATGACTTGACCTGGGATTGAAACCCGGTCTCCCAGACCACTGGCAAACCCTCTACTCATTTGGCTAATGGCCCAGTCACCAATAGGTTTGACAGATCAACGCAATAAGAAGTCAGCATTTATTATTAAAAATCTATATGTATTTGTTGAAGTTAACAGAACATATTTAACGTCTATAGATAAAATCATCAAAACATGTATAAAACTAAAATACAATAAATTGAAAGAAAAAACAAAAGAATGACAATTATGATAGCAATTAAAGTGATTCGTTTTATTGACATCTGCATATCTCATTTTTGATTTCTGTTTTATAAAAATGTTATCACAATAAAAAAAAAAATTGTTGTTCATTTGTACAAAGTTACTCACCAGGGTTCCTCCTATTCATTGGAATTATCTGAAACAAAAAGAGTTATTTGAAATAAAAAGAAAAATGTAATTAACTATGGCATAAAAAAATTTTTTTATTAACAATTTTAATTAGTAATATTCTTTACAATTTCTAATTCTGCTTGCATCTCAGATGTGTTTTCACTTGTACAACTGAGGAACAGCAAGTATTGGAAAATTAAAATAAACAATAAGTTTCTGCAAAGATTTAAACTCATATCCTGTTCATCTTTGGGGAAGTCTAGTTCTACATACCAGCTGCTTTAGCAACTCTGCTACAAGAGTTTCCATGCTATCAAAGGCATCCAAATATCACTTTTAAAAATAGTAACTTGTCACAGTTAACAAAATCATATTTACTCATTGTAGATAGAATCCCTAACCCAAATATGAATATATTAAAAAGAAATTTAAAGAATTAGCAGAGTACAGCTGGTTTGAATTCAGAGTTGTTTTTGACTTGTTGCTAGACCAAGGTCCTACTATTAACCCATAGCTGTTGTAGTGGGGAAGGGAAGAGACAGATTCATCCTTGTGAAACAAAAACAACTTTGTCCAGGATTTGAACTCAGGTTACCAATCCAATTTCCGAAGATTAGAAACATCATGCAACATACACATCCATTAGCTTGACCAAATATTTTGGGTTTTATTGTGGAGTTATATGTTTTTCATTGGTGCCAATGGTCTGGGTTAAAGCACAGGTAAAAACCTTGGATTTTAAATGCTGGTTTTTAAGGCAGGTAAGTCCTCCCCACGTGGATGTTTGCTGCAACATTATCTTTCCGCTTGTATTTCTTTCTATACAGGATAAAACTAAGTTTGGCAAATATCAATAGTTGAACAGACAAACTCCCATTTTAAGAAGCATCTTGTTCCATATGACCAAGTCATAAATAATTCTTATATTTTCTAGTTTAATATCCTTAATGCATGCGTCTCCCTGAAGACTAAGGCAACCAGTTGCTCTTCTATTCCATTCTCCAAGATAGACACATTGACGACGGAGATGACATTTTGTTACAAGAGTCACACTAAACCTTTCCCCCCAGCTGTGGGATTTCTGCTGCTCATATTACGTAGCTTCAGGAATTAGTGAGATGATTTTTGAATTGGCTTGTTGGCTCCAAATATCATTTTGCCTAACTTGTCATCATATAAAAATTGCTATTAAAAGAGACAGATGTTCAACTACAATTAGATATGTTTTGTCTGATTTGTCCAAAGAAGAATTTCCCTCATTCCCAGAAGAGAAATGTCCCAGTCAAGTGAGAAGATCAAATCTCTTTTATTCAGACATATTCATGGTAAATAATGGATTCAAGCAGATGTTCAGAGGGTAAGTTTTCTTCATATAAATTTCCTGGGCAGCTTTTGCAATAAAAAGAAACATTTTCTGAAGTAAACAATATTATCAAAATAATAAAGGACATATGTTGAACAAGTGAAATCAAACTGAAAAAAAGGGGAAAAAAATCTTGTTTTTTTAAAAGTTGTTGAGGTTAAAAAAACACCTGTTCCAGTAATTGCTGGTTGACATTCTGTGACTTCCTTTAATAAAACAATCAGTATTTTATTCAATAATATTTATTTGCATATCATTGCAAACAATAATATGATCTTCGTTTTTTGCAGGCAGCCTTTTCAAATAATATACACACAGAAATAAATTGATTTTAAAGCCTAATACACTGAAATTTAGATCAACTCAGGATTGTTTTTAGCAACATGTATTCTAGTAGGAGAACCTGTTGAATGCTGTTTGGAGCTCTCCTAACTAAGTACCAATACCTTTAGAGATGCCATGAAGAGAAATTCTCTGAATGCCAACTGGATGAGCAAAGAGATTATGACAAATACACACAGTGAATTTGCCAAGTAATAACAATCTTTCAAAAAATTGAAAAGTGATGCCAATAATAAAGTACATTATCTAGTCTGATAGATATATATTCAAAAAAATGGATTCTGCTCATTAGCAAAATGAGCAAAACTAGTTCTTTCTGGTGACTCTTGAATTGTTGTTACCAATAAATGATGGAACTTATACAAACTTCTTCCATAAAAGTATCAATAAAAGATGGACAAACTATCAATATTCTGGTGATATCAAGAGGAGTCATCCTCTCCCAGAAGGCCACATATCCAATCCAAGACAAGTCATCCTCTCCCACATATCCAATTCTCTATCTTTACCAAAGTAGACAAAATTTGGCTCAAAATATATGAGATTATGCAATCCTTATATTAAAATGGCTTTAGCATAACAAACCATTGAGTAAGTCTCATTATACAATGAAAAATTCCAGTCAGTATTTTGTTAATAAATGCACTTAAAAAGTTTCAGATTTGGTTGTTGTTTTTTTAAATACCATCATATATATGCTGGTGAGTCAAAGGTTTAGCACTATTTTGGTAGTAGGTGCTAGTTTGCCGTATATATATCATGAATGAAGCAGTTCAAGCAATGAGACATACTATATGTTATTTTGGTAATTGGTGCACTGACATGTGCATCGCTTCACACCATGTATGATTTGAAAGCTGCACAGATTAACATGAAATGCAGTCTAATTTGAAAACTTATGTTCTACTAGTTCAAAGTGGGTCACAACCCCATGGAAGCGACCAAAAGCTTTTGCTTTGTGAAAGGTGAAGGTGCAGTTGATCGCTGTATACTAAGCAGGTGAAAAAGTACCAGGCAAGGTTGATCTACTGTGCAAAAACATTTGGAGCTAATGATTTGTGCCATACATAGCAAAATTATTGCCAAACTTTTGACTCATCCTAGTATATGTACATACATATCTTTTGTAATTGTAAAAACCTTCAGAAAGTTTAAAATCAATCTCTTAATTCAGTTCACATGGTTCTTATTTTATGGTCTGTGTCTTGGGATATTCCCCTTTTCAATGTCACTTTTCTTTCCACTGCATCCACAATCTGGGATTGAACTTCTAGGTTCACTCAAAGCTCTGAACCAATACATTTATTCTCTCAGTCATTGTCCATTGGGATCATTCAAAGACCATTTGTAAAAGCTTTAAACCTAATTGTAGTTTCTCAGCCCCTTTCAACTAGGACATGTACATTACTCATAGAGCTATCATTTCATGCTATTCATGATTTTGGGTCTAAATGCTTTCTCTTTAATTAACAAATTTATGCTTGGCTAATTCAAGTTGTTAATAGAGTATAGCATATGTGCTAATTAATTTGGTCTTCTGATCTTCCAGTGTTGCTATCTATCATTCTAACTTCATTTCACTGAGATTGAAGACTTTTCTTTTCCTTTCATATATGTAAATAACAACTTATCTCAGAAATTTAAAGAAAAATAATCTTTTTAAAAGAAAAATTAACCGACATTTTGGAGTTTTTAATCATATAGATAAAAACTAAAAAGATATTTAGTGTCCAACAATTTGATTTATATTTAACCCAATTGGTTTCCATTTCACCTTTGAAAGTGTTATGAAAAACATCAAAATACTAGGAAAAAAATGTGAATTCAAGTTATACAAAATGCTCCTTTATTTTTAATTCAGGCTGTTTTACTAATCAAAATAAAGGAAATTTTAGTCAAAATTTAATAATGTTTGACAATGCTTTATCTAATTAAATAACAACAAAACGGAACAAGATGATATAATTATTAATGGCAATAAACAGATGATCTGCGCAACTTCAGTTGCATCATGAAAACATCCTAATTTGCATGGATTCTTTAGACATCTTCTTACCATCTGCTCATACTGGCCATCACTCTTGGTAAGTCCTCTTGATGGTATCTGCTGTCAGTACAAAGCTGATGGATGTAAGTTTTTGTTAGTCAGCCAACACTGGTGTGTCCATATGCAGGAGTCTATCCTTACATCTCCATACATACTAAGTATATCTTGTTCATCTTATTTATTTGGTTTATATGATGGGAGGTAAATTGCCCAACAACTTTGCCATAGAGATTTTGTGGGGTGCTGCTTCTAGGATTTGTTCAAAACTGCACAAAACACCATTGTATAATTCCCATCAAGCTTTTCCTCCTAGTATGTCATTAAAGTTCAAGTGGCGGAACCATAGAACAGTACTGGCATGGCCACAGATTGAAAGAATTACCATTTCATTTTATCAGAAAGATCAGAGTTTCATATAAGTAACAGTAATGAAGATGAAAAAAAAACTAGTCAAAAATTAGTAATGGTTGACAATGACAATGCTTTTTCTAATATAATATCAAAGAAAATAACGGTAATATACAAAAATTTCAAACTATACTTGATGATAAGCAAATATAAGGCAGAAGATTAAATAGATTTAATTTGATGCCAAGTGTTTATCTCTTGCAACTCAAGTGGTAGAACAACTCAAGTGAACAAAACTGCTTTTACTAGTTCAAATCTTAATGAGAATTTTTCTTTATTTCCAATCGATGCTGTAACTGTTGGCTGTGGAATGACAGTTGGAATAGTCGTAAGAATTTAAAAGAAGGAATTGTTTAGTAGAATGGTTATCAGCAGGGAAATGAAATCAATGAGCTGAGTTCAAATCCTGAATGAGGTTATTTGTGCTTCACTTGAAGTTAATGTCATTGGAAAAGGTATCAATCAATCTATTCTCTTTCTCCAGCGGACTGGATTCTTTAACTTTTGGTTTGACAATTTATCTTTAAGAAGGAAAACTAAATTAATTGAATTCCAATGTATGATGTTTAGTAATGGTAGTCTGAGTAGTCAGTTATTAAGATTAGGCTAGTTTGACACAAGGACAGGTATAATGAGCATTTAATTAGGATAAAACTCTTTAGCAATAGTCTGTAAGACTAGATTGCAAACCTTGCCCTATTTGAGATAGCCAGACTAATGGTCAAACTAATTGCAATGAAAAGCAATTAAAATTAATTGGTTTCTTTGTTTAATGGCATATCAACCTTTGTGGGTTATTTAATGCCAAAGTCATTCTCCTAGAAGAACAGTGGTGGTACTATTTAACCCATTGCTGGGAGGATAACGGAGGCTCATACCTTTCCCAAGGGTATTTGTCCGAAAGTGAACGTAATAGCACGACTGGAGTTTGAACTCGCGTGCTACGATTTTGCAGACCATCGCTTTAACCATTACACCACGAGGACAACCCCCAATTAAAATTAAGATGAAGGAAATCGGAATTGTTGTATAACACGATGAAGAAATGAATGAAGGACCATAACACTTTTTTATATAAAAATATATCCCTCTCTTCTTCATTATTTGAAAGGATAAAATTGGCTGTAAGTGTGTGGGAGAAAAACAGAGATGAAGGACTTGGTTATATTGACAATTTTGTTGACATTGTGATTATATATTCCAAGCCTTACTTCTTTGCTTCTTTGATGGTCAGGTTCTATACAGGGGTCTTCTGGGGGCCCACCTGCACTCCACCTCTGAGCACCCTCTGACTGCTCTTCTAACTGCCCTAATGCCTTCTGACAGGCCAACTGACTGTTTTGTCTGTGGGTATCTGTGTATATATGATTTCATAATGCCTACTTTTATTCTGGTTCCCTTTCAGCTGTCAGCTCATGTGACCTGCTTCCATGGTTCTCTTGCTTACACAGCTGGAACATCCTGTTTTAGAAATCCCTAATTCATGGGTCTGTCAAAGGTTGGTATTCAACAGAGTCAAATAATGGTTGTTAATTATTTTAAGTAAAAAGCATTCAATTAACATTTAAATAGAACAATGATGATATTGGTATAAATGTAAATTGTTCTGATGATGATACAAAAAGACATTGAAATATAAACAAAATGAGTCATTTTTAAAAAATTGTTGATTATATACTGATATCTTTTTGTAATTTTTCCTTTTTGTTTATAAAAAATACGTTTGGTAGAAAAGTTTATTCCAGAAGATAAACTAAAAACTTTGATTATGAAAATGAGTCTAAAAATGTCGGATGTTTTAAAATTTCAAAGATGAAAATGAAAGGTTTGTTCAAACAGAAAATTACAAAAAATGAAAAAATGAAATTTTTAGATTTTAGACGAAATGAAGAAAAAAGTGATATATACATATATATATATATATATATATAAACACAGACACCAAAATTTAGAGACTTAAAAAACATAGAAATAATTAGCAAAAAAAACTTGAAAAATAGTAAGAAAAAAATGCTCGTATGTGTATATGTGTGTGGGGGAGTGTGAGAAAAAATGTGATTGGTCATGTATCGCTTAAATTACATGCATTCACTCTGGATTTAGGATAAAATAAAGAAAAAAGGCAATGTATATATATATATATATATATATATATATATATATGTGTGTGTGTGTGTGTGTGTGTGTGTGTGAGTGTGTGTGTGTGCACACATGCTTACATATACATACATAAGCACAAATATCTATATATATATAAACTTGCACAAATACATACTTATAAACGCATACAAATATGCATATATAAACACTCACAAATATAAATTAACACACACACATATACATATATAAGCACACATACTCATATTGATATTTAAACATTCACGCATACATATATAAACATACATGCACACATATAAAAACACACACACACACACACACACACACATGTATGTATATAAAGACACATACACTCTCATACATATAAACAAACTCACTCACACACACATATATATAAACACACACACATATGTATACATACATAAATGCATACACACATATTTATATGAATGCACACACACACACACACGCATATATATATAATTAGTAAAAATATCCTGGAAAATTTTCAGCAAAGAATATATATATATATATATATATATATATATATATATTCTTTGCTGAAACAAAGAGATAATCTGAAAGTGAGTGTATTGCTTAAATTACATGCACTCATACACAGATACATATATGTATATATATATATATGTATGCATGTACGTGACAGCATATTTTAGTTTGAAAGATGAAAACTAACAGAAAGTTTTTCAATATTTGAAAGAAAATTTTTTTGCAAAAATTAGTATAAGTAAAACAGACCTCTTCCTCTTACAAAAATTTGAAATTTTTTCTTGGTTGTTTCTCTCTGGTATTGATGGTCTTATATCCTCTTTCAAATTTGGTAATGATGGTCTTATATCCTCTTTCAAATTTGGTAATGATGGTCTTATATTCTCTTTCAAATTTGGTACTGATGGTCTTATATTCTCTTTCAAATTTGGTAATGATGGTCTTATATCCTCTTTCAAATTTGGTAATGATGGTCTTATATTCTCTTTCAAATTTGGTAAAGATGGTCTTATATTCTCTTTTAATGTTCAAATTGACAATTGAACAAAGATCAAAATCTTATTGACAAACATTTCATGCATGCAGATACAAAAAGTTAAAAAGGTAACAAGTATAACTCAAATTATTCAACATTTCCATAAAGAAACACAAATATTTAGAAATTAATATTCATTGGTATTTCATTCATTTCACTTTTCGTTTAGTCTGATGACTTGATAAATTTTAAAACAAATAAAAAATGCATGAATTTCTGTTTGACAGGAGCAAAGGGAAAATTACAAGTCATTTGACAGTCATGCAATACATAAAATAATAAAAGTTGTAAGTAATAAAAATAAAAATGGCTGCCACCTTTTTCTGTTCTCTATCTATCCAATGATCTTTTGAGATTTGTCACTGATCTATTTAAATGAGCTATGTATAAATTTGTAATCTTCAGCATCAAATTATCTTGCCAGATCAGAAATCTCCATCATGGGATTTAAACATGACATTAATATCAACATAAGTAAATGGATGTTATCAATTTGGAGAAATGGTATTTAACTGATGGTAATGTCATTAACGAAATTATTAGCTATTCTGATTTGTATCTCTGCCGAGTGAAATGAAAATTGATGAATTAATATGGATGAAAGAACTGATAAACACAAAATTGTAGGGATAAATCAAAATGATTCTTTTTAACTAATCATCTGAAGGATCACAAAAAACTTCTTGGGAGATCCGCGTATGTTTTTGAGGGTGATGTAATGCGTATGGTACCTTTTGATGATTGTAACTCTTCTGAAGGTTTTTGAGTGGTGATGGTTGGGTTCTCTGCTACCTTACATCATAATTAACAACTGATGGTTGGTTGCTGTTTAAAGGCATATCTACCCTTTCAGGTTATTTAAAGCTAAATCTTATTTTTTATGTATGATTTGTAAGTGAATTGTTTGTTGGTAAATAATTGTATGGCCCAGTTGGCTGGGGCTGCAAAATACACTGACTGCATCTCTGCAGAAGAGGAAGATTCCTCCAATGAGTGTCATAGATATGACACAAAACAATCTGATGGTGAGGCTACTGTAATGCTGGAGCTTTAGGGAATGTGGAGTACCCCTTCATTGCCATCGTTCCCAGGTCCATTCTGGCTGGGAGTGTTAGCACTTGATAGAGTCCTATTAATGGGTCAAGTAGAACTAAACTGTGCTTAGGTTAAACTGAATTGTTCGAAATAGAACTGTTTTTACATTTAACAGTGTGTAAACAAATGATAGATGTTTAATTGAATTGTTAGTGATTCAAAGCAATATTTGAAACCATTTAACTTTGTCAACTAAACAGAATGGTCTGAAATAGAACAGTTTTTGATATTTAAATGGAGTACTTATGCTAAACTGAATTGTTTGAAATAGAACTGTTTATGTATAAAAATGGATTTGGCATAAGATAACCTAAAATGATTGATATGCCATAAAACCAAACCAAACCAAACCAAACCAAACCAAATATTTGTACTTGTAAGCAAATGTTGAGAGTACAAAAAAAGCTTAATTGGCAAATTTTGCTTTGTAGATGTTTTTCTTTTTCAATGTATGTATATCAGTTACAATGACGTTTGTAATATATGTTGTTAGTTTCAGTGTCTATACTTCTTACTCTGTAAGAGTTGTTGAGGGTTTTCATTGATCCTTGGCAGATGCATTGTTTTTGCTTGTATGATATTGTTTGATAACTTTGGTGGAGGATGATTTTATTTTTAATGTTGAGGGGCGTCTGGATTAAGATAAGGAGGGATTTGATATTTTCAATCAATTATGCTTAGTGGTTGGTTGGGTAGGATTTATTTTACACTGAGGGAAAGGTTCAAGTTTGGCTGGGCTAGTTAGAATATTTTAATGTTTTTCATAAATTGCTTCCTTGATAGATTTTGAATTTGTGATATGAATTTTTCCTGAGATAAATATTGTGAAAATTGGTGGATGAATCAGTGATCTATATAATCTTCCTTTAACATTTCTTGTTTAAGAGATGTGAAGTTTTCTGTATATATTTCATGGCTATGTTATGTGTGTTTGTTGTAAGTTCTTTTTGTTTAAATAGTGTTTGTGCTTCTGTTTGACAGATTTCAGCTGAGTGTAGTTCCTTTAACTGTTTTTTAAACTTTGGCCAATCATTTGGTCCTTATTGCTGTAGTTTTTGGGTAAGAGTTGGTGGTATTCACCTTCTGTGCTACATTGACATCGGTGTTTTCTTTCATATAGGATTCCACTATTTTTCTCGCTTCCAGAAATGTCTTATTTTTTCTATACTTTACCTCCATGACTTTCCTCTATCTTTGCAAGTTAAAAAAAATGTGAGATGGTTCTCTTAACTGTTTGAGAATTTGGTTTCGTTCTTCCAAGTGGTTTTGGTACCTTTGTTCATACCTTTCATGTATGGAAAGTCATCAGCAGCTCTCCTCGTGATATCAATATTTTTGACATTTAAAGCACCTCAACAAAGTGGAAATGTACTGTTCTACCTTTCTGAGACAGTATCTAATTTTCACTTCTGTGGAAATTATTGATTTGTTAAATATCAAAATGTATATGTGCATTTGTGTTTCTTCACCATCACATATAATGGTTATCCTTTCAGAGTCTGTAACTCGTTGCTTTCCTTAGATTGTTCTTATTTCCTCTAATGTAGCTAAAGATAATTCCCAATCTCTGGTAACTCATTTTAAGGTTTAAGCTTTCTATGTGGTAAGTTTTGTATTTTAAGTTTTGTAAGATTTTCGGCTTAATTAGGTTTTTATCTGGTTTTTCCTTATCTACCTCGACCAGAAGACTACTGCTTCTAATTTTTTCACAGTTTGAGGATTTACTCTGCTTGAAAACAATTTTTCCATCAAAAATGGGGACAATTTGGCAAGGGGAGTTTCTTCTACAGATTCTATAATAAATCTTGGAAATTCTGCTATTTCATTTTTGTATAATTTTCTGAGTGATTTTCTTAAGATTTTTTTTATTGATGTTTACCCTATGTGTTGTTTGTTTGCCTTTTTTGCTGGTCCGGGAAGATGGGAATTACCAAGGTACTTGTCTTGAGATGGATACATTGGCCAGTATACTCATGTCAGCAGGAGAAATTCTTGCCTGTGCTAATTTCAGCTATAGAACCTGTGTACCTTAAAGCTAAATCTTGTTTCTCTCAATATTGTTGACTCTCAGTTGCCACCTTGTAGCACCTTTAAGATAAAAAGGGTTCAATGTTTGTTTCGCCATAACAGCCATTGAAAGACGAGAGTTGGAACTTAACTGTATAGGTGCTATGGCTTGATATGATTGGAATTGGTTACTCTGATTCTGCCTGTCGAGTGCAAGTAAGTGTCGAAGTGGGAGTGTTGCAGGCCACGTGACCACTTTGGCACCTAGTTTCATGGATCATTCAGCCATCAGAATCCTATCCTCTAGCATACTGGGTCACCATCCACACCCAACAGGTAGCCTCATTTGGAGGTTCTTACCCATGCTCAGTGGGGTAGTCAGTGTATTCTACAGCTTCAGCCAAAAAGGCAGACAATTGACGGTTATTGAAATCAAAACATTATTTCAAAGAACAAGGCAACACTCTTAGAATATTTAAAAGGTTTTAGAATATTGTGGTACATGCTTGTTAGTTGTGCATATCTCATGTGACTGAAGCAGTTCAAAGTATGGAAGGTATCTGCTGTGGTTGGTTGTACCATTCTAGTTAATTCACTGACAAGTGCTTTGCTTCACTCTATGAGTATTTTGAAAGGCACACAAATAAATGTACAATGTTGTCTTATTCCGAAACATGCTTTATGAATTCAAATGGAGACATCACGCAGTGGAAGCATCCAAAACCATTAGTTGTGCAAAAGTTGAAGACACAGTTGATCATAGCACAGTGATCAGATGGTTCAAGAAATTTTGCTCGGGTTGCAAAGACCTCAATGATCAGGCAAGGTATTACTTTTGAAAGTGCATGTGAGCCAATAAATAAATTAGATTTATATATTGATATTATAACGATAATTTGTATTGGCATCATAGTAATAATTTGAGGGCTAAATTTCTCAATAGATGACATCCTTATAGAGTTTGACGGAACAATTCGATCCTGGCTATTGACCTATGAGATTTCTCTACCCAGATTGAGATGAAACATGCTATTGACCCGCTTTTGAATTCGAATGTTTTGCTTCACACCCACCATGCTGCATCCCATGGTTTACAATGCTTCACTCTTGCATGATTCATGAAACACCCTTTCCTCCCCCAGATTTTCTCCCTCAGAATCTGACATCTGAGGCAAGATGACTGAATGATTATAGAGGATTTATATGTGATTGTTGCAGAGTTTGATCTCTCTGGTATCACTGGGTTTTTGTTGGTTTATTGTCATGGAGCTATACATCTCTAGTACTACAATTTTAGAGTTTTGATTATGAGAGCTTTCCTTTTCTGAAACAAAAAAAATATAGTGATAGCATTTTTTGGTCTGGTTTCTTTTTTTAATGGTATATCAAATTTCATGAGTTAATTAGTGCCAAAACCATCCTTGTAAAAGAACATTAGTAGCACAATTTAATCTATAGCTAGGGGAGATAAGGGGTTGCATACTTTTATGAAAGGCATTCGTCCAAAAATTAATGTAATAGCATCACTGGAGTTTGAATTTGCTTACTACAATGTCAGAGTTCAATACATTATCCATTATGCCATGCGGACTTTGCTTGTAATAGCATTAATACAGTGGAATCATAGAGAATCTTTTGATGTGTTATATGAAACACATAATCTTTGAAGTAAAAGTCTGAAAAATAATAAAAATAGTTTTGATACACCTCACCGGATTGAAAGAGGAGCTAAGGGATTATACCAAAACCATTGTATAAAACTATTCATAGTTTCAAAAAGTGGCTTTTGTTCATGTAAAGTGGTGCAAAAATGAGGAAGTTTTCACTTGATCCTTGTGGTGGAAAATTTGCCTAATGAACTTTTCAAACTATCTTCAAATGTTTATTAATGTGTTAATAATCCTGGCAGGTAACCTCCATAATTTTCCAAACCATCTTTCATAGAAAAGAGGAAACTTCCTGCATATTCTCTAGAGAATAAAAGTCCCTAAAAGATGATGCTAAATCATTAAACTCAAAAGAAATATTCACACTTGTGGTACACCAAAAATCTAACTGCTAAAACTCAAAATCCAAATATTCTCATCATTTGTTTCAGTTTAAGTCTTCTTTAACCCCAAATGTTCGTTGCAAACCTCCAGATTTCCATGTAAAGTGTAGGTGATAGTGGTTGATAAACATTACATAATTGTTATCATGGTTAACATCAATATTCCTACTTTGCTTATAAACTTGTCTGCTGGCACAATCTCCAAACTTTTTTTTTCAAATAGGTGGTAAGGCAGAGTTGTTAGACAACCAATTTTATGCTTTATGAAAGGATCCTGGTGGCTGAATTCAAACCAATTGTACTCCCCTTAAAAATTGACATTATGTCACATCCTGTCTTTAGAAGAGCAGATAGATAAATACGTGGCATGTCAACAGCACAGATTCCTATGACTCTCTTGCCATCAGTTCCTATTGAACATCACACTTGGTAAGTCCTCTAGATGGCACCCAGTATTTTCACAAAGTTGATGAAAATTATGTCATAACTTAAAAAAAGAAAGATGAGTTACAGCATGAAATGATTTTATCTGGGTGGACATGAAATAAACCAACCAACCAACCAACCAACCAACCATAATTCAGTCTCATTTAGAAGTAATTGATAATTATGTTAGGTCTACATTTTTCCTGAATGTCATTTTTAATCATAAAAATTCTTGATGAAAAGGTTGAAAAAATTAAGATTTACTTGAGGAAGGTTCAAGAGCAAAGTGGTTTTGGATGTGGGGTTAAAAACAACAAAGATGAAGATATTAGTTGGAATAATAGTTGTAATTATCCCAGAATATCAGACGACAGAATATGAAATATCTTTTAGGAAGAAAGAGGAAAAGAAAGAAAAAAATTATTAAAAACAAAAACTGGAGATATTTTTTGCTATTTAAATCTGTGCATATGTGAATTAACATCATTAATGGCATATCTGACCGCTGTTCATCTTATTGGAAAGATCAACTGATATTTACCAACAAAGATGGACAGTTTAATAGATTTATGTCACTAGAGTTAATATAGCTACAATTATCTTGATACTCTCTTCAATATATATATATACATATACATATACACACACTGAGCTTTTTATATGCCTAATTCTAATGACTAAACCAGTGAATCTAAATGAAACCAATAATCCCTTGTTCAGATTGACAACTGACAATTATGATAGATTTGATATTTGTTTGAAATTGAACGCATTAGTGTGACTGAAGTTTGAACTCACTTACTAGGATGTCGCTGTCCAGCATGTTAGCCACTATGCCATGGTTATTGACCATTTTTTATTGTTAGTGATCACTAACAAAATTATAATATATTTATATATGTATATATATATATTATGTATATATCATAATATTGTTTTCTACAAAACAAATTTTCTGGCACAGTGCTCATTTTTTTACGATAATTTTCTTTACAGCTTTTGTTTAAAACGATTTTTAAATTTTGAAGCCGTCAATTTATGAAGTGCTATAATAATGTAAAAGGTGTCAGAGATTTGAAGGGACTTACTTTTTCTCTATAACTACCAGACATGTAGTTTGAAATATAAAAAATGTATTATAATAAATATCAATAATGATAAAACTGCATTAGCCGTTAAACCACTGAGTTTCTTGTGACATTCATACTTTTCAGAAAGGACTGAGAAATTCTTATTCCATTTTTTGATAACAGTTTTTTTTAAAACTATTGCTGGGGGATCAGCTTGAATATTTCTGACATCTGATGCTTTGTTGTATCTTAACTAATGCCAGATCCACTCAAAAATGGAGTCTTGCTTGAACATTTAGATAGACTCCTACCGATGCATTATTAATCCTTGAAAAGTCATGAAATTGAATTCAATGTCTTGTTGAAAAACAGTTTTCATTTTATCAATAAGACTAATCGGTATGATGTTGTGAGGTGTAAATATTTTGGCAATTACTTTTTTAAAAGGTATTCAGATGAACTTCTCAGTCTCATACCTTCCATCAGGAAGTTTCCTATCAAAAGTTATATAATGCTGGGGCCTTGAGGAATACAGAGCACCCCTTCATTGCCATCGCTCCCAGGTCTACTCTGGCCCGGCGTGGTAGCACCTGATAGGGCCCTATCTATGGGTTAAATAGAACTAATGGCATACTTATGCTGTTGTATAGCCACCTAATACATATGCATGCAGAAACATATTCAACACAATAAAGACGAGTGGACACACTTCTTTAGAAAAATATACCTCTCACTTTATTTGAAAGGGTTCGAAAGGGTTACTAAAGGTTTTACTGTGTGAGAGGTGAGTTGGAGACTGAACAGAACTGCAACATATTGACCCCCCCCGCTCTTATGGCCATAACAGCATTTCTTTCCTGTTCTCCTGGGCTGCTCAACCAGGGGCCTGGGGGGCCCAACCTCTCTGGTACATGGTTCTCCTTCCAGCATCTTCTCTTCAACTCATCTGAACTCTAACTGCTCAATCAGGGTTCCTGAGGTCCCCTTCTGCTGGGTGCTGGTTCTCTCTACAGCATCTTATCTCCAACTGATCTAAACTTCCTGTCGCCAGGGTTATATAATAATTTAATGCCCACCTACTTCCTGCGAGCGTCACAATTTCACACTCAATTCAACCCCTCGACAGTCAAGGTTGCCCCTGATCTGATATCTTTGACCGGATGCACCTGTTATTACACAAGTGCATTTCTTCTTTTGACAGCTTGGCCGGGTCGGAGGTCAGTATGTAACAATGCTAAACTGAATTGTTTGACTAAACCGAATAGCTTAAAATAGAAATGTTTTTGACAATTAAACCGTACTTACATTTAAACTGTGTGCTTATGCTAAACTGAAGTATTTACACTTAACTGAATTGTTTAACATAGAACTGTTTTGACATTTAACTTTGTGTAAACAAAATCTGTACTTATACTAAACTGAATTAGCTGAAATAGAACTGCTTGACTAAACTGAATAGCTCAAAATAGAAATGTTTTTCATGATTAAACAGTACTTACATTTAAACTGCATGCTTATGCTAAACTGAATTATTTGAAATTGAACTGTTTTTGACATTGAAACTGTACTTACACTAAACTGAATTGTTATATATAACTGTTTGAATAAACTGAATAGTTTGAAATAGAAATGTTTTTGAAAAATTGTGTACTCATGCTAAACTGAATTGTTTGAAATAGAACTGATTATTTACATAAAAATGGATTTGGCATCAAATAACCTACAAAGGTTGATATGCCATCTAACCAAACCAAATATATCATCAGATCTTTTACATAGAGCTTTAAAAATTCTACAAAGGCTGGAAAGTTAAATCTAACAAAGATTATGATACTGGTCCGATTACATCTTTGAAAAATGACAATATTTAATTTTAGTAAACGTCATGAAAACTTTTTAATTTTATCCCAATATCATTTTTTAACATGAGAAAATAACCAGAAAATATTTTTAAAACCCATAAAAACAATAAAAAACACCTTCAGACTTTTTCATTTTAATGCATTTTAATACAAAATACTTGGACATCTTTGTGACTATTTTTAAGATTAACATTAAGTAGTTGGTGACTAAAAAAAAAGTCTATTTGATTATCAAAATTATCAAGGGAAGAATTCCCATGGTGTAGTGGCTCACATTCTGCTCTGCAATACCAGAGTAAGTGAGTTCAAACCCCAGTCATACTATCATGTTCACTTTTTTGATATACTCTTTGAAAAAGTAGGAACTTCTTACCTGTCTCCTCTAACTCTGAGTTAAATAGTACAACTACTCTCCTACAATAAGGCTGGCTTTTGTACTAAACAACCCATGAAGGTTGATATGCCATTAAACAAAAGACACAAAACTGAAAATTATTAAATCATTCATAGAAAAACAAACTTGTTGAAAAATATGAGTTTCGGTAATACTGATAAACATAACACATGCTTTTTTTCAGCTCTTATCAACGTCAACAACTTTTCCTAATGAAACAAATATATAAAGATAAATAATAAATACAATGAATATATATTTGTATATATAGATATATATATATATATGAATGAATAGATAAATAAGTCTTTAAGAATAATCTCAATAAGTATCTATTTGGTTATCAGACACCTGATTGACTACCGATCAATCCCTCCATTCATATCTGTATCTTGAGTCATCCACCATTTTCCGCTCATTCTTCTTATTCATTTATCATCTCTCATTGTCATATCATTATAAGCCTTTCTTGAATATGTATTAAATCAACCCTTATACCACAAGCAGGATGTGACACAAAGTCAATTTTTTAGTAGAGTATCTGTTATTCAAAGTTTTCCTCCTCCTAAACGGGTTGCTATGCCAAATTTTAAATTATTAACCCATAACTAAATATAATAATATTTATAACAAATATAAGCAGTTGAATATGTTAAAATTCCTTGGAATACACACAAAATATCAAAATAAATTGTATGCAAACAAAAAAAATTTTAATGTAAAAATTGAAGATTCAGTTTTATGTAGATGAATATATTAATTTTTTTTTTTTTAAATTTGGTTAACTTCTTTGTGGGGGGTTTGAATTTCAGTAACATTGAAGTTGGTATCAGTATAATCACACTGTCTACAAAGTGTCTCTCAAAAACTATTCTGGATTTTTCTTTAAAATTATTTTTGTAGTTTATTTATGCTATGGTCATGTAATCATAGAATCTTAATTTATATATATATATATATATATATATATATATATATATATATATATATATATATATATATATATATATTAAAATAGGTTGGTCCACAAAGAGATTTGTACTTTTTAAGAATTTATTTATTTATATGTGTATGTTTCCAGTTTGTTGTTTTGTCAGACAATATATATGGCACAAAGTCTTGTTAATGGGGTATTCAATGAGACTTGAACTCATTTGTGCTTGCAGTTTGAATGATTTTCAGTTGGTTATGGGTTTATATAGAGGTCATCCTCTCTTTTTCTTAGAGTGTGTTTACCTTAGTCAGCTTTACCCTTCTTAAATTTAAACCAAAGTTGGATAAAACATGAATCTTACACCCAAATGTAAACAAACACACACACACACATATATATATATATATATACACACACAAAAAATCTCAAGACACACATTCACACACACAGAGAAAAAATAACTATAAGCAAAATTTGAAACCATTCCAACATACACATACACTCACAGACACACACAACTTATCAGATATCAAAAGTAAATAAGGGACAGAGTAGGCTAAGAGAAACACACTCTAAGAAAAAGGAAGGACCAGCATTCATATAAAAAACATCATTAAGTAAAAACCATTCAAACTACAAAGACTAGTAAGTTCAAGTCTCATTGAATACCCCATTAATTAGACCTTGTGCCATCAAGCTGGAAACAGGTATATATATTCACAGGTAAAAACTATTAGAAAAAAAAGGTTATCTGTAAATTTCAAACCACACTATCACACATGCACACACAAAAAAATCTCCAAACCACACACTCACACACACTGAGAAAAAATAACTGTTAGTGAAAGCCAAAACCACTCCAACACACACATGCACATGCACAACTACAAAAGCATCAAATATCAATGAGCAATAAAGCAGATTAAGGTAAAAATCACTCTTAGTAAAAGAGAGGATGACCTCTATCATCATCATGTCTCACAGCCAGCACCATGATCGCTATATAAACCCATAACCATCTCTTCATGGACCTACCAATCTTACTATGTTTTTTTTCTCTGTTTGAACCTACAACAAAAATAATTTATATATATATATCTCAGAATCATTTCATCAAAATATTTTGTGTATTTGTTTTATGAACCATACTGTAACCCCTTTAATTGCTACTGTTTTAAGTTTAATGTGAGACTTTTCTGGTCATTCAAAGCCAGCACTATCAACTTATTGAGCAAATAAAAACTGTAAAATGGTCTCAAAGTCAGCATGTTTCATAATATCTACAAATAAAATTACACCTTCCTAGAAAAACACCCAAGTGTGTCATCTTTTGCAAAAATAACTTTTTTCCAATTTTGCCACTAAAATCTAGTGGGTCTGAGACCGGTTATCACCTGCAATGAGAGTGGAAATCGTGTATTCAAAGAGAGTAGATCTGATATATTTTACTGCTGCTCCAGCAGCTGAGCCAAAATATCAGTTCCATATTTCCCAAACAAAAGCAAATCTTCATCCCCCCAAAAGAAATCCAGGACAACACACTTGTAAGCAATCAAAAAAAAATTGATAACCAAAAACATTTATGTACACTGTACACATCCAAAATTAATACACAAACATATATTTGGAAATTATTTATTATTACCAAAAATGTTTTAATGCATAAAAAACAATGTCTTTTCCACTCAAACTCCTGTTATTTGTTTTCTGATTTTCATATTCTATTCATGATTTATTTCAGCATTAACCTTTTATCCTAGTTATCCAGAAGTTCCCTTTATTACTATATATAACAATATTTTGTTACTCTAATTCATTATATTAATTGGTTACATGCTCAACAAAAGACTATATCTGTTAAAGTAAGCTTCCTGTTATTTGTTTTGTGTTTTGCAAATTTTATCTATTATTCATTTTTGCATTAACTTTTTATTAAAGTTACCTAGAAAACTTCTCTGCAACAATATTAAGCTACATTTTGTTACAGTATATCATCACTTTAATTTGTTATAGACTCTATTGTTATCAAAAGTCATTGCATATAAAGATACTGTAATCCAAAGAAGATTTTATTTTAGCACTTGCTTTTAGACATTACATTAAACTTACTTGAAAATTCCCTATTATTGATGAATCATCATTAAAACAGAAAAGCTGGGTTACTGAGAGGTTACTGTGACAACTATATATATCTGCGGAAACAGCATTTAAGAGAAATTGTGCCAAAGACTTGCTTTCTCATTTCATTGTTGATCAAATATTCTCACATTGTTTAGATATTCTTATTGCTTTATATTATTGCTGTTTTTGATAAGCTTTGTTTGGTCTGGCACATAGGCTGCAAATTTCTAACAGTATCTGCTTTTATAGACATGTCACTCACCTAAGTACTGAGCAGACTCATCATTGCTCAACTTCAGTGGAACTGGTACTTTCAGTATGACTTGACAGAATATTATTTTTGTATAGTCTCATAAAGTCATATATAATTCAACAATTTTTTGTTATCTTCCATTGTCTTAGTTTCCAGATTTTTGAAGCTTTTCCGCAAAAAATAACTGTTTTAATAATGGATTGCAGTATAGCATTCAAATACGGCAGCCTATGCTATCAAAATGATATTCAGGAATTCCCCAGTGGGCAGAAAATATGTTGTATAAAATTTGACTTTGTTTTATATATAACTCAGCTCAAGGAATTTGATTTTAATTATGTGTGGCAAAGCTTTGGAAATTTGACTCAAGTCGCACATGGCATTAAAAGGTTTAAAGAGAGCAAGGGAAAATTAGAATAAGATAAACAATTTGATAAAAAAAGTAAAATAATAAGATTGCCTAACTCAAATTTATCTTCAAATGTAGCTGACATAGAAGCAAAAATGTTTTTGGCAAAGCAAATTTGAATAAGAGCACCAGTAAGATATATTCATAAAGTTAGATAGAAGTTAAAATGATATGAAGAATGAATTTACCCAATTTCTTTTCTACACGCAGGATATGTCACACGATCAATTTTTAAGCAGAGTAAAGCTGATTTGCATTCAGTTTTCTTTCTCCTTGACTGGTTGTCTAACCAAACCTAAAGAGCACAGTCTGCCCTACTATTTTCCCATAGCTTGGGGAAGAAAAGATGGATTCAAGCTTTTCCAAAGTGTGAAGCGAAATACAAGCACCCCCACTCTAGATTTGAACTCTGGTCATTAATTCCATTTTCCAAGGATAATAACTGTTATAATAAACATAAAAGTTGGCGACTTTAGTTGGTGATACTTGGGCTCCCTTTTCAATAGCTACTACACCGAAGTGTAGGGAAGGGTGCTACTCCATTCTCTGGATTACTCCACTTTACCCTTGATCCGTACCTTATGATGTTGAGTGCTTTGGTATGACTTGACCTGGGATTGAACCCCAGTTTCCCGGACCATTGGCAAACACTCTACTCATTAGGCCAATAAGTAAAGTTGTTGACCGTAGTCGAGGGTAACCCCAAGGCTCTCTTTTCGATAGCTACTACACCAAGGTGTAGGGGAGGACGCTACTACTTTTCCTGGATTGCTCCACTTTACCCTTGATCCTTATCTTTTAATGCTGAGTGTTAAGCAAAGTAGCATCAAGTACCATTTTTGAGTCGTGGGTATGACTTGACCCGGGATTGAACCCAGGGCTCCCGGGCCATTAGCGAACACTAGGAAAACAAAAAATGTCACGAGCAGAACTGATGGTCATCCCAATAATAAATGAAGAACTGGGTATAATATTTCTAATATCTCTGAAAAAAGAAGATTAAAATGAATAAGATGAAATAAAGAAATAAAAAAAAAACATTGCAAAAAAACACTAACAGTTAAAGTTATCTGTAAAGATGTAGGCTTATTGTCACTTAATTTCAGATCCAATGAAGCACACACTTAGGAAGAGATTATTTTCCTCCTTTTATTCAACTTACTCTTCTAAGTGTTTGATGTTCTAAGCTGAAGAAATTTCCTAATTTCAGGAATTATTTTGACTAAGATTCCCACATCTCTTATCTTAATTTCATTTTGGCAATGTTCCTCATGAAAATGCTGAGATCAAGCAAAGTCACAAGAAAATGGTGTCACAAAAGTTCATGTAAAAATGTAATTAAAAAAGAGCTGAAGATTCATAGAACATAGGTTAGCAAATGTCACTTTTGTGAAGAAAGAGGCAAGTGTTTCAGAGATATTTTAAGTGACAGTGTCAAGCTGATGGTTAAGAACAGTGATATGCAGGGAATAATGCAAATGAAGAAGTTTTTTCCCAGAAAAAGTCAAGTAGAGGGAAATGGGGTTTGGAAGATTGTATTGCACAAATATTCCAAAGATGGTTGCTACTCTGTTTGTGAGGTTTATTATATACTGACTGTATCCCTTACAAAGTGTTAAGACCCACCCAAACAATTAAGACCCACCATAAAAATTAAGACCCATCCAAAATAGACACTAAACTGCATCTGATGGTGAAGCTTCAGTCCTGAAGATCTGAGAAGTTTAGAGTACACCTTTATTAACATTTACCCCAGGTCCACTTTGACTCGGAGTAGCTATTTCGGTATAATCTATTGGCCAATCATTCACTAAGATTATTATTGAGTATTTATCCAAAGCCTCCACCATGAGCAGGATGTGATACAAAGTCAGTTTTTAAGAAGAGTTTAACAGGTTTGAATTCAGAGTTTTACTTATTGATGTCACTATACCAAGGTTAAAGAGTCAGTCTGTCCTACTATTTACTCAGCTCTGGAGGGAGAATAATTGGGTTCTTAGCTTTCAGAAGGGTATCAGTGGCATGTGAAAATCAAACAGGCTCATCCAAGATTTGAACTATGACAAAACCCACTATGGGTCAAATTGATCAATTTAAAAATTATTTGTATTCAATTGGACTGGATCCAAAAAAACTTTTAACAAACATGTAAACAAAATATTTTGATCTGACAATAAAGAAACATGATTCCCTAACCTCAAAGCAATAAAATAACTCAAGATGGGTTGAAATATCATTAAAATCAATCAATTGAACATGATTCCCTAACACCTTGGCAATAAATTGACTCAAGATCTGTTGAAATATCATTAAAATCAATCAATGAAATATTGTAGGTCTTCATGCCTCAGAAATAAGATGTGAGGACTAAATAGGGTCGGCTTTGAGGGGCATACACAATTCTCTCAGCCATTAAATGGGATTCATTTTTTTCTTTTAGAAGGGATAATGAAATTTTATGAACTAAGTACACAGTGTGTTTAATTGCAGGATGAGTAAGTGTAACGGCATCTGCGTTTGTGGCTTATGGTCATTCCCTACATGTTCAAGATTAGTAAGTGTGACAGCATTTGTATTTGGTGGTATTGGTAGCTAACTTGTTTTTAGTTGAAAAATACAAAAGATACTCCTTTTAAGTTTCAAGGCTGCACTAAGTCTAGAATTTGTAACTTGCCATTGTTCATATATGCCTTAGTCTCATCTGATTGGCTAATCTGCTGCTGTTGTTAACCAGAGAGCTTATAAATATTTGCTGACAATTCATAGATGGCTGATGCATATTTTTTCCCCCACCACCAAACGGATACAAATGCCTCATGGTCATTACTGCTTGTTCAGGATTAGTAAGTGTAACAGTATTTTACTGCTTATGGTCATTCCCTACATGTTCAGGAATAGTGAGTGGAACAGCATCTGTGTTTCATGGCCATGGCCATTCCTTCTTGTCCAAGATCAATAAATGTAACAAGGTCTGTGTTTCATGGCTCATGGTCATTCTTGTTCATGATTAATAAGTGTAACTGCATCTCTGTTATGTGGCTTATGGTAATCTTTCCTTGTTTAGGATTAATAAGGGTAACAGCATCTGTGTTTCATTGCTCATGGACATTCCTTCTTGTTCAGGATAAGTAAATGTAACAACATTTGTGTTTCATATCTGATGGTTATTATTTCTTGTTCTGGATGGATAAGTGTAACAGCCTCTGTATTTCATGGCTCTTGTTTATTCCTTCTTGTTAAGGATTAGTGTTACAATATCTGTGTTTCATGGCTCATGGTCATTCCCTACATGTTCAGGATTAGTAAGTGTAACAGAATCCGTGTTTTGTGACTCAGAGTCTTTGTTATTTGTTCAGGACTAGTAAGGGTAGTAGAATCTGTGTTTTGTGGCTTATGGTTATTCCTTCTTGTTCAGGATGAGGAAATGTAACAGTACCTACGTGTTGTGGTTCAAGGTCATTCCTTCTTGATCAGGAGGAGTAAGTGTAACACTATCAGTTTTTCTTGTCTCATGGTCATTCCTACTTGTACAGGATTAGAAAGTGTAACAGCATCTGTGTTTTGTGGCTTATGGTCAATCTTTGTCGTACAGGATTAGTAAGTGTAACAGCATATGACTTTCATGGCTCATAGTCATTCCTCCTTTTTCAGGATTAGTAAGTGTAGCATCATCTGTATCTCACGGCTATTCCTTCTTGTTCAGGATGGGTAAGAGTTATAGCATCTTTGTTTCATGACTCATCGTAAATCCTTCTTGTTCAGGATTAGTAAGAACAGCCTCTGTGTTTCATGGCTAATGGTCATTTCTTTGTGTTTGAGATTGATAAGTGTAAAAGCATCAGTGTTTCATGGCAATGGTCATTCCTTTTAGTTCAGGATTAGTAAGTGTCACAGAATCTGTATTTCATGTCTCATGGTGCATTCCTTCTTCGTAGTGATTTGTAAATGTAACTACATATGTGTATCATGGCTCTAGGTCATTCCTGTCTTGTTCTGGCCAATAACTTTTCAGCACCCTCTTTTATTTACTGATGACTGCTTATAAAATCTCAACTTTGTAAAAACAATAACACTATCAGCAAATAGGAAAATTGTAGATGGAAGGAAATATTGCTCTAAAGAATCCAAGTTTTCTGACTGGCACGTGTATTTCAGGGAGAAGGACATTTACAAAAAAGCCTGGAAAATATGTGCAAATTTACTCTTTAATATTTAAATATTTCCTTTCTGAACTCTTCTGGATTTTCTCAAATGACAAAATATCAATTCAATTTATAAAGCAGAGGAAGAGATGCTGCGTCTTTTTTTTTTTAGAAAAAATAAAATAAAAATGTCAAAAGATTTGGAAATTATATCTGAATACATGGAAGATTAAAAAAAAAGCAACAAAAAAAGGAAAGGAAATGTTTAACAGAAAGAAAAGAAAGTGAGTTGATAATGAAACTTTTTTAATATTAAAATTACGATCTTTCTGAATGATATTAACAACAATGACAAAATGATATGAACAGTATTTAGAAAAAAAGAAATTAAAACTAAGTGAATAATGACCCGAATGCATTTTGAACTGAAATGGACTGCAAATACCATTAAATCACGGGTGCAAAAGAAAAAAATGGAAAAGGATGTTAACAAGGAAAATGCTGAGAGTTTTAAATGCCAGAACAAATCGAAAAAGAAAATGGCTGACCAAATAATTGAATGAAAGAAAGCTGTGATTCTGATGTAAAGAAAAATGCAATAAATGATGATACCTGAAGAAAACATGAAATTGATTCAATCAAAAGTTAGAAAGGAAAAAAAAATCAGGTTGTGAAAAATGAAGACCAAAACAAATAACATAAACTTCACTTTTTTAATCAAATTGATAAAAAAAAGAAAATGATTTTCCTTACCAATTCTGTTTCGTTTTTAGATAAGCAGAATTTGAATCCACTAAAATTTTCAGAAATTTCTGTCTCAAAATATTATAAGAGTTGAAATCTATAAATAAACATTACATAAATTTTTGTCGTAATGATTCAGAAGATTGTAAATATAGGGAAATGATCAAAAATGGAATTAAACTTGAGAAATTGATCAAAAATATGGATTGTTTTGCATGATATTCAGGGCCCTTCTTTCACTGGACAAGAGAAGAGTTGAGAAATTAGGATCATTGACCAAATTAATGGACCAGAATCAACAGACTTACATCTAATGAAGGATTAACATTGATGAACTCTATAAAATAAGTAGAGGAAAAAGACTTTCCTGTTTAGTTTGTTGTTTTTATGTTATGTCAACTCTTTTTGGGTTATTTTATGCCAAAGTCAGTTCAATAATTATGGTCTCCAATGTCTTATCTTCACAATCATTTTAAACAGGAAAGCTCTTCATGTTAAGCTGCAATATGAATCTTTGAAAACCCAATGTATAAATAAAATTCAAAATCGTTTTAAACATTATCCCAAACAGCCCTCAATAGCAATCTAGAAGATAATGCCATTTTAGTTGAGTAATGGTAACAAAAAGGATAAGTGTGATTTCCCTTGAGCTCCAGAAGAGGAGCCTCACCAGTGAATGTCATACCCAGTAGAAATAAAATTTGGACAAAAGGAAAATGTAAAAATGATTTCTTTATCATCGAGGTGTGTCAACAGCATATATTTGCTTGACTCTCTCTGGCCATCCATCCCTACAAGCCATCACTCTTGGTAAGTCTTCTAGACTGCACCCAATGTCCATACAGAGCTGATGAATAAAAGTTTTAACTGGTGTGTCCATATATAGGAGTCCATGTGGGAATGTCACTTCTGAGTTTATCCTCACTTCTCAAATAGTACCCAACATTACTTGCTCACCTTACTTGAATGGTTTGTGAGATGAGAGGCAAGTGGTCATACAGTTGCTTATATGAAAGATACGATTTATGCATTTTATACATTTATGAATAACCTATTTAAAGAAAACGTTCACAGGGGAATGTTGAGCTATATGTCCTGACTCAGTAGGGTTTAATTTCATTTTTTTTTATTTAATGTCATCACCAGGACATGACATTTCATGATTGACAATTTTGTCAGTTCTGATATTAAAGTACAATTATACAAAGGAAAAAGTTTATATAAAACTTATAGGAAGACCATAATGTGAAAATCATGTGGGATACATGTGAACAGATGTATTATATGAACACCAGTAAATGATCCCAATGTTAACTGGTACAGATTGAGAAACTGAACTTGTATAAATATAGGCCACAAATGTTGTGAACAGACCAGTAAAGAAACTATCAAGAATGAACAAAAAAAAATAGATATATAGCGGTCCTAAAATAAGTACACACCTTAGATGTATATGTATTTTTGGTTGCAAAGTTTCAATACTTTTTTTGAGGAGGCAAGCTTAGCATGGCAATTATTGCTATAGGAAATAGAATCCATAGCCCAAGTTCAAACTTAAGACAGTTTGTATTTCCCCCAGGAAAAGGCATGAATCCATCTCTTTTTCCTCCAGCAATGGGTAAATAGTTGGTAGGCTGTGTTCTTTAACCTTGGTAAGGCAATCAGTCTTGGGAAATTCTGAATTCAAACAAGCATTTCTCCACTAGAAAATTGACCTTGTGTCATATACTGTCTTTAGCAGAAGAATTGGGCAAATACATACAAACTTACAATGCTGTAGAGATGTTATTAAATAATATCTAATAACATCCGTTTTTATTGAATAATATTATAGTAAGATTTACTAAATTCTATCATCTTTTGTTTTAGAAGAAAAGAAACATTTTTGAAAAAGTTGCTAGATTGTACTTATTTATAATGTATATATATATATATATATATATATATACACACACACAGAGCACTTACTAAAGCACATGTTTAAAGTGCTATCATCTAACAAGAAGTTTTCTCTTTACTGTGTTCTCTCTCTAAGATTGAAGCAGTGATGACCAAATACTGCTTATATTTATATACAAACAACCAAAACCAATTTCTCACATATGCCAAAAGCTGATGGAAGAGGTCTGAGAGTTTTAAGTCTCTTATCAGTCAAATAATAAATGTGGTGGCACCAGTCTTTTGCAAAGCATATCTCTTATTGCAGTCCAAATATTTGTATTTTTTCTTCCTGTTTCTAAACCCTAAAAATTATTTTCTTCCAATCTGGGGCCTTAATCTTACCCCATATTGCAAGACCCGATCTTTTCTCAACACTGTGACCGAAATCTTATCAGCATCTGTTTATACTTAGTAAATGGAAGAGCATTGTTTAAAAAATGTTGCTTAAGAAAAAAAAAAAAAACTTCAGGAGAAATGCCTATGTCTCATTTACCATTTCTACATTTCCAGGTTCCAGTATGTCTGAAGATAATTCTAAGAGATCTTAATCATTTCTGTGTCTACATTTAAATGCTTTTTGGAAGGCAAGATAGGCAAGATATTACTTACAAGTTGTAAAGGGATCAGCTGAATGAAAACAGAATACTTGATCGAATAAATATGTTGTGACAATTATTACATTCTTTTTTTAAACTGGGTGGTCAGCACAATAGCTAATCCATCTTATGTCCATCTCCAGACAAGCAATTCATATTAAAAGAGATTCAGTTTGCTTTTTTCTTGAAAAAGCAATGATGAAACTGATATCAAACAGAAAAAATGGAGGTTACTTTACAAGGCAATGGTTACCAAAATTATTTTGGTTTGGTTATGACTGAGTGCTTTTCCCAGCTCTTCATTCATCTTCTCTTTTCTTCATCAACCATCATGATATGCAATCACTATGACATTCTATTAACATAACAATAAGATAGGACACAGGGAGAAATGAGTTCATCCCTTTCTCAAAGAAATCTGTCTAAAGTACTAATAACCATTTGATACATAGCTGAATTTTGATGAGAAATTTAATATTTCTAATTTTTACCGTACAATATTTAATCAAAAGGATTAATAATTATCACGGAATTAAGTATATTAACAAAGACATAGATCACAAATATCAAAGTTAGGATCGAGTCACCAAGTACTGTTGACTGTCTACACTCTCCTAGTTTATAGATGTATGTGTGTGTGTGTGTGTGTGTGTGTGTGTGTGTGTGTGTGTGCCTGTTGGTGTAGTGTGTATGCATTCATTTGCATAAACTGGCTCATTGGCTGAGTGGGTAGAATGTTCATCAAAGTTCAATCCAAGGTTGAGTCATACCAAAGACTTCAAAAATGGTACTTGATACCTCCTTGCTTAACACTCAGCATCATAAGGTATGTATCAAGGGTAAAGTGGAACAATCCAGGAAAAAAAGTATTGCCCTCCCCTACACCTCTGTGTAGTAGCTACTGAAAAGGGAGCCTTTGGGTTGCCCTTGACTACAGTTGCCAACTTTACTTTACTATATATATATATATATATTACTTTCTCTCTCTCTCTCTCTATATATATATATATATATGTACACATACACAAACACACAAATATATATATATATATGTATATATATACACACACATATATATATATATATATACCTATATATATATATATATATATACATGGAGTTGAGCACTCTAGCAAAAAAATATAACTGTTGCCTCTCGCATAATGCAAAGCTCTTCTATGAAATTGAGCACTTTGGCATCTGATAGTGCAAAATGTAAACAAACGAAATTTGATGCACATGCGGTAATTCTTAAGCTGAAGTTAAGTCGCAGGCTTGGCCTAAGGGTAGGTCATCAGCCTAATGTAAAGTTAGGCAGGTTTCAATCCCAACTTGGAGCATCTCACATGTCTAACCACACTGAAGTGTTGTGATACAATGAAAATGTCTGTCTGTGGATGACAATATATATATATATATATATATGTATATATATATATATAATGATTAAAATTTACTGCTAAAAGAGTTTTTAATCAGTAAAATACATTACTCTCTGCACAAAAATACAGAACCATATCATGATATTTTCAACAATAAAATATAGATAAAAACAGGATAAAAATCACAAGTGAATTTCACATTGCCATTCCTCAGATGAACAGGGATCAACATATGTAATAGCAGAAAATATTGCATGTCTTTTGAGAGCACATCCCTGATTATTTCAATCTTTAAATTTATTAATAATCAAGGATTATTTTTCTTTTGAAAACAGTTGGTCAATAAATACCAAAGGATAAATTTTAGTTGATCAAATTCTATTGCTTATTAAAATCATATCTCCATTAAATTCAAAATGAATATTGTACTGAACAGTTAGATACTAAGTCTAGTGTAAATTGGGCGGGGGGTTCAATCCCAGCTTGAAGCAACCTGTATGTCTAGCCACACTGAAGAGTTGTGATACAATGAAACAGTCTGTCTGTGGATGACAATATTTTTAAATATATAAATATACAGATCATCATCAAGTCATGTTCTCTGATACTCTCTTGCCATTTATCCCTATGATCCATCACTCCTGGCAGGTTTTCTAGACTGCATCCAGTGTCCACTCAGAGCTGATGAATCTAAGTCTTTCTAACATGAGTATTTGGATAGCCGTTTCTGTCCATGTAAGTTTGGTTGAAAAGAATAGAGAAGAAAGCACTAGATACTCAACTGATATTTCAGTTGTTCATGACAAATTGTTTAAAAAAAAACACTGAAAGAGCCAGTTTACATCATTCTTTATATGGTAATTTCCTCAAAATTCCTCAAAAACAAGTTATAATTCTTGAAAATTTCTGAAGACACCGCTTAAAACCAAGAATCTTCTGAAGGATTTCTACATTTATTCTATCTTGAATTATATTTCTTTGTTTGTGAACAAGAAAAAAACTTCCTCTTCTGTTCATTTTAATTGTTTTAATAGTTTTTTAAGAGGTATTTTTGGACATGGTTATATGATATCTTAAGTATTCTAATCTAATACAAATAACTTTCAGACAGCTGTATGGTTTCAAGTATTCCTATTATACAAATAATTTTCACACAATTTTATAATATATCGAGTATTCCTATCTAATACAAATAATCTGCACACAGTTATATGGTTTCAAGTATTCCAATCTAATACAAATAATTTTCACACTGTTATATGGTTTCAAGTAACTAATAATTTGGTACTGTTGGAAATGGATATGGCAACCCAAGTTCAATTCATGGTTGAGTCTGTTTGCATTTCTTGGGAAAAGTGATTATCCAACTATTTTCCTTCCTGCTATGTCTTCATATAACAACCAGCCAACAAGAAAGAAAATTCTGAACTCAAACCTGCTGAACTCCTTTTAAAAATTGACCCTGTGTCTCATTGTTCTGATGGCTGAGGGGTTAGGAAAATACATAATAACAATGCTTTATGAATGACTGCACAGTTGACTAATTGATGGAACCCTGACAGAGATACTACAACTGCTAGTTAGAGTAATCGGAATGAAAGGTTACTCTACCCTCTTGAGAGTTGGAGCCTCGTCATCAAATTCAATTTAGTATCATAATCAGAACACCTATTTTTTGGAGGTGGGTCTTGTTGTCAAGGTTCTCAATTCCTCTCTGAATTACAGAATGCCTGTCCATGTCAAAAAATAAGCCTCTCCCAAAAATGAAGCCCCTTCATTCAATCAGATTAAATAAAGCCTGACTGTCTTTTGTAGAAGAAATTTCACTTACATAAGTAATGTAATATAATGACCGAGGGATTTTGTTTTATATATCTTGCCTTTGGGTTTAGTTAGGCTGAGAACATTTCGGCTCAGCATATGGCTTAGTTAGGTGCAAACTTGAATGCAGGTGTTCACGCGTGCAGGCGGAGCAGACGTGTCACTCAGAGATGTCACAATAGCCCAGATGGGAAATGGGGCTAGAGAGTGCGGGTGACGTCATGCCACAGAAGCGCATGGAGGATTTTGGGGATTTTGAAAAAGTCAGTTAGTTGAGTTGAGTCCTGCCTCGGAAGAAGACGGTTGACTTTCGCTTGCTTGCCTAGGCCTTATGGCGGGTGCCGCACGAGATGGGGGGGGGGCAGATGGAAAAGCCAGAATAGAAAGAATGTGTATCTCTCTCCTTACGTTGAAGAACCTTTAAACTCAAAAATAAAAAGTTTCGTACCTGAACTAAGAAGTCGTAAGTGTTTTTCGTGTTTCGGGATTCCTATGTTCTATGTATATATGTTATGAACATTCTATGTACGTTTCACAGATATCTGTATCATGGGTATGGTACTGTATAAATTAGATCAATTCAAAAAATAAACAATTCTTTTTCATATTTATGAAATATTCTTTTGAATTGGTCAATAGCAATATCTTTTGAAAAAGTTAGCCTTGTGCCATACATAGCAGAACAAGAAAATGTTCCCTTACTTAAAAATGGCAGTTAAAATCAAATTCAATTGTTGTGGTAATATTGAATATTGAAGATTATTTCTGGTTATGGTATAGGGGGGGGGTTTCACTTAATTTTCTTTTATCAAGAGAGAGAGGGATGGAGAGAAAGAGAGAAAGATTTTTGCTTGAGGTGTTAGTTGTCATACATTATCTATTGTTCATCACATCACAATGTGATCAAGAAATGAACAGTTTCTGCTGTACAAAGTAACACAGAATAGACTTTATAATGGCAATTTAAAAAAAAAAAAACATCTTCTTCTGCACATTCAACACACATCCTCCACTTTTTTATTTTCCACTTGAAAAATGTCAAAAAAACTGTTTAGTTCTTATAATTTATTCTTTCTGCAACCTTCACAGTTATTTTGTAAGGGTAGACTTTAATAATAGTTCTCAACTGGTTGTTGTCAACAGCAGAAGGATATCTGTGACTCTAGTCATCTATAAGACTTTCATTTCCATTACTAGATTTTTGGAAGCAATATTTGGCTGGACATTTTCTGAAAGTTTCCTGACAAAATGCTTGGTTGATATTGAGAATAGTTTTCTTGCTTTACATTCCTTTTTGAACTTGTACAATAAATTCACTCAAAATTTTTTTTTTCCTTCTTTAATTTGGCAGTCTAAACTGAACAAAAAATAAACAACAAAAAGCCATTTGCATTAATCAGTGGAATGAAATTTAAAATGGTGTATTACATGAACACAGTTTAATTATTTATTCAAAAATATGAATCAAAATTTAAAATAAGAAAAACACAATTAGTTTTGCATCAATCTAATAAAAAGAAAATCTCTAGTAGTAATATCTTGATTACTGAAAATGATTAAAAATGATTGTAAATGAGTTGTTACTTAATTCTATGTAAGAGAGAGAGAGAGAGAGAGAGAGAGAGAGAGCGAGAGAGAGAGAGAGAGAGCGCAACAGAGAGAGAGAGAGAGTGCAAAAGAGAGAGCACAGTATTTTTGTTTGGAGTTGGTGAGATATCAACAAATGATTCTCTACTTGGGATCCAATGAAGTTTTTAGTTCAAAGAATCTTTTACAAGTTTCATGAGAATCAGCTAGAAACAAAAATTGCTGCATAATGTTTCACAAGAATGGACAAAAAAGTTGATACTATGATGTCATAACTGCTGTTGATGAGTTTTTTGACCAATGGCATCCAATCACTGCACCACTGATACAAGGGCGTGTGAGGACCACCAGGAGACTGTTGGAAAAACTAAACCTCATTTGGTCACATTCCATGAGAGTATCTTGGTTAGTCTAAGACTCCTGTGTGTCACACAAAGTAAAGCTTAACTAACTGATGATTTCACAATTTTCTATTCAATACAAATACTTTTTAGTTTTTTGCTTTCAAGTATTTCAAGTTGTTATTTTGTTTCAAGTAACTAATAAAAAAAATAATATTTTCAAAACAATTATATGTATCCAATACTAAGTGCAAAACAAGAAATCCCTTTGTTTCTGTAGAGGATGAGTGGGTATGTTTATCAATAAATTTAGACAAAAATTCAAAAGAATTAGCTTATAACCAAGTCACACTGATGCAATAGTCCCAACAGATCCCAAAAATTATGTAGTGATAAACTTGCTCACAACTTAGATGGGTGACCGTTAAAGAAGATTACTAATTGTGAGCAACCTGAGTCCTGTGTGCCAGATGAAACAAAGGTTAGTGAATTGTGAAATTTAAAGAAAGTGGAGGGCAACTACTGACGAAGCGTCATCAAAGTGATTTTTATGAGGTCACCTTAATGTTTTTCATAATGATTTTGTCATAAACTTTGTGCAGATAATTATGATTAGATTATCATGTAGCAAAGATAGTTGTGTTTGTTCCACTGGTGCCAAAGTTTGGTATTCAATTTCAGGTAAAAACCAAAATGTCAAAGATTGATTCTCATAAGTTTGCAGGTCATGACACGAGATGTCATAATACAATCTTCCTCGTTTATCACCCACAGCTGAAGAAATATTGATATTTCTTTTTAACTTCACCAAAGAAGAGAAAATAATCCTGAGGATGGTATGGCATAATCAAAGATAGTGGAGTCTTTCTTGGGATGGTATAATACATCAATTTTGGATATTTAATTACCATTCACTTAAACACCAAAAACTTTTTGCCTTTTCTCATCTTCTCATGGTCATTTCATGTATCTACTTGTAAAATATACTTCAAATGCACTTTCTAATCTACAGTTGTTTTTTTTATTGATTTCAGAGAATTAAATTCTATCAGAATGTTAGGGAATCTTTGAGAATGTTTTGGAATTCAGGAAAAGGATGTGATGTTCATTAATTATGAGAGTGCTGAAGAAAAACGGAAACAATTGATGCCATCAATAACTGGAAGCACTTTCCATCAGAAAAATAATAAATGCAGTGAGGCATGCTGGGAGTTTTTTTCCCTTATTTGTTTATTTTATTTCTTTTAGCTTACAAAACAAATCAATTAAGAGCTTTTCAGTTATATCCTCATTCTCTCCCACACACGTCTAACATGCCCTTGCACACATACGCATATGTAATATTTGTGTTTGAATAAATAAATTATTTTAAATGTATATACTTATCTATAAATATAGAAATATACACACATATGCCTGCATCTAAAAAAGTGCTGATGTTGGGATGTTATATATATATATATATATATATATATATATATATATATATATATATATATATATATATATATATATATTTACCCATAAATATGCACATTTACATATAAGCACACACACACATGCATTCATACACACACATACATATACACACACACATATGTGTGTGTATATATATATATATATATATATATATATATATATATATGTGCACACATATGGGTGGCATTTACATATAAGCATATATATATATATATATAAAATCTTAGAATTTTTTTCTTTTTGTTTTTTTTTGTTTATTCTGTGTCTTCAATAAAACTTTTCTTTAAACATTTTCAATAAGGTCATTAATGATAACATCATGATAATCTGAATATTACTTTTGAAATTCCAGAAATAATATTTTATTTATGTTACGTTGGTGTATCAGAAAATCTTTTTTTTTTCTTTTTTTTTTGTGCGTGTAGATTTGGTTAGGAAATTTCTGCAAGTTTGGGTCTTAGATTTTATGAAGTTTGAAGAAAATTAATCTCACTTAAATATGTAAGCATAAAATTTAAATAAAAATCCTGAATATAAAAATCAGCAATGAAAATGATTTTTGTTCTATTCCTTCATTTTGTTTTAATATTAACACATTTGGCCATTTTTATAATCAGACAATTCAGGATTAAGATGAGGATTAAGATTAGACAACTTTTAAAATTTTTATGATTGGCACAACTATGTGAATATTTTTGTTTTATTTTTTGAAAACAAATGAATACTTACATATTTTGATTATTAAAAAATCTGTAAAGAATTTTTCAACATATATCACTAAAATCCAAATTATGTTTGTAAATATATATATATATATATATATATATATATATATACTCACACAAATAATCCAAACAGGAATAATATTTCTTCATAATTACTTGGGGGTACTGAGTAAATAGACACTCATATATATATATATATATATATATGTATGAGTGTCTATTTATATATATATATATATATATATATGCAGGGAGAATCAAAGTTTTGCATTATTTTGGTATGTGCTAGTTAATGGTGTGTATATGATTGAAACAGTTCAAGCCATGGAAGCTACCTCCTGCGGTTGATACAGTAAACATTGAGTATTTCTTCACTTGAAATTTGAAAGCCACAAAAATGAATGTGCAACTTTGTCTAATTTGGGAACCTATATTTTATGAGCCATAATGCTGTTGAAGCAACGAAAAACATTTATTGTGTGAAAGGTTCAGTTTATGAACGTATAGTAACAAGATGATTGAAGAAATTTGTAAGAACTTCAACATTCAAGCGGGTCAAGTTGATCTAAAACTGTGGATTCAGAAGCTGTGCTCCAAGTCAGAGGAGCAAATCTGGTTAGTAGTTCTTGGAAAGTAGCTGGTAAGCTTGCAATCCGTCAGTCCAGTATGGTTCATCACCTTCACAACCTTAGTGAAAACATCCAGAGTTGCCACATTATTTTTCACTTACCAATTTATTGCAAAACTTTTGACTCACCATATAGATGTATATATATGTGCCAGTGGTGTAACAGATATCAGTGTAGGAAATGGACATTGTGACAGTTCAAATCCTGGATGGAGCTGAGTCCATTTCACATTGTTCTAATGTCATAGGGAAATGTGTGAATCTAATTATTTTCCCTCCAGTTATGGGCAAATATTAAAACAGACTGGGTTCTTTAGACTTGATTAGACAACCAGTCTAGAAAAAGGAAAATTCTTAATTCAATCCTGTTAAACTTTGCTTAATAATTGACTTTGTGTCATATCCTATCCATGCAGAGGGGTTGGTAAATACATATATATATATATATATATATATAAGCAAAAGTACCTGGACCATGGCAAGACTAAAAGGTTTTAGGAATACCAGTGAATAAGATAGAGTGGAGGAAGCTAAGAATTAAAAATGTGTCCAGATTTGTTGTTGAAAGATTTTGCCTATTTTATGATTTTTTTTTTCTTTTTTTATCCTTTTTTGTTTACATTTAAAATAGTATGTGAAAATATGTAACTCTATACTTGTGAAAGGTTTAAAACATTTTCATGGTTTTTTTTACTCAGCAATAAATTTTCATTTAGCTATTTTAATTATTTTCCTTTACCTGTCGATATGTCCATGGGGTATTGTTGAGTAGCAAATCCCCTGCAGATTAAAGTACTTTTGTCAAAAATTAAAATTTTTGAGTGAGAGGAATTGGTCTCTACATGATATCAGATAAAACAAAGTTCATATGTTTTAATCAAGATTGTGCCATCTTATCATTGAATGGTGAGACTCTGAAATTAGAAAATAAGTTCATATACCTTGGTAGCAATATTTCATCTACTGAAAGTATTGTCAATTTCTGCATAGGTAAAGCTTGAAATACAATTAAAAAGTAATTGACCAAATGGAAATATCAGTAATACTGTATGGCTGCACCACTTGGATTAATGAGAGGCTTGATTAAAAAGCCAGATGGGAACTACACAAAGATGCTGTGTTCTGTTCTGAATGAATCTTAGAAGTATCTGTATGGCCATTTACTTTCCAGTTTACAAACCATCCAAGAAAGATTATGTGCTGTCAACACAACATTAAAATGATTTTTAAAGAAATTCTGCTGCTTACAACCCCATCTCCCAAGAAAAAACCAGCTTTGCTGTCAAAGCCTTCATCAGATGACCCTAGGTTTTGAGGAATGGTGTCATGGCCAACGCATCTTTAAATTTATAGCAGAGAATACAGGCAGTAGCTTTTAATGTCACTGGACTGTGTTGGTTTTCATTCACATTTTGGAATGCCAGATGAAAATGCAACCTTGGAGCATGATCTTTTGTTTTCTTCACAAGTCAATGTAAACAAATCACAGCAACAAAGTGTTTAATCAATGAAATAAGGTTTGGTTTAATTCATGTAATTTTTATGTCAATATATTAACAATGGAACTGGATTTGGAATTCATTTGTAAAGGCAGGGTACAAGAGTTCTATTATGAAGTTAGATTTTAATGTTACTGACATGATGTCGACAACAATTTTTGGTGGAAGTCAAGACATCATTCAACAAAGCTGAGGTTCAAATAATTAATTATAAAATGGTTACTTACAAAGCAATCCTGACATAAAAAATCCTTACAAAATCAGTCAGAGATTGACAATATTAAATACTTATGCAACCAATCTGATATGATGATGTCATTCTATCCCAACATTAAATTGGAAGTATATCCTATTTCTTTATCAAGGACTGGCAATTGTGTAATCATTGTCAATGAAAGTCTTTAGTACATTATATTTCATACAGATGTTGCTGAAAAGCCCACGTAAAACAATAATAAGAATTCAAATATATATATATATATATATATATATATATATATATATATGTATACGTATATATATATATATATATATATATATAACTATGTAAATACATATACATATATATGTGTATAATGATGAATATATACTCATATATATAAATGATCATCATACACACACACACACACACTCACACACACACACACACACACACACACATATATATATATATATATATACTCAAATACATATTTAACTGTATAATGATGACTATGATGACTATATATATTCATAAATAAATAAATATATATATATATATATATATATATATATATATATATATATATAATGTTGACAAAAGCTGTTGGTGGTGACAGACGTGGCAGTATCACCTTAGCCACTGAAACTGTGGCATCACTCCTGCTGGGTGGTTGATGAGGACATAGTATTGCACATTTTCTCACATGTATGATGAAATATATATATATATATATAAGTATTATTCAGTCCAGTTAAACCGGAGTTGGGAGTAATTCCATCAGGACAAAAGAACCATTCAACAGTGAACATCTAAATTTTCCTGGTAAAGAGCTCAATGTAACTGACATTACAGAGCAAAAATTTCTTTAATAAAAAACAAAGGAATTATTTTATCCATAAGATCTGAAGAAGTCCTGTTAATTTTTTTGTATTTTTGATTTATATCAAAAACACATAACAGGATGGAAATAAATTTATAATCCTAATGTGATCGGTTTTTTTTTTCTTAAATATATATGTATATATATATAAATATGTATATATATATCACTAAAACGATGACTATATATATATATTTATTATGATGACTACATATATATCAATAGACTTATATATATGATAATGACATTATACATATATATATAAATATATATATGGATATAAATATGTAATGTTGACTATATATATATATATATATATATATATAATGTGATGGTAATATATATATAAACACACTGATATTATATATATATATATATATATATTGTCATCCACAGACAGACTGTTTCGTTCTATCAGAACCCTTCAGTGTGGCTAGACACGCAGGACGCTCGAAGCCGGGATCGAAACCCCTCCAACTTTACGTTAGACTAAGCTTCAAACCTGTCGGCCACCAAGCGGACTACGTTATATATGAGGTGCATACGATAAGTTTTCAGATTTTTTTCGTATGGGCACTTTTATTGATAATACACACTTTTACTGATAGTACACACTCTAGTCCCCTTCAAAGTAATCTCCTCCGGCTGCAATGCACTTGTTGTACCATTCCAACAACTTCTCAAAGGACCCATGGAAGACCTCTCGTGTGAGCATATCCATGACCTTCATCACAGCCACTTTCATCTCTTCAATTGTCCCATAACTACAGCCTCTGTGCTTAGGGAATAACCAAAAGTCACAGGGAGCAAGGTCTGGACTATAGGGAGGCGAGGAACTGTCTTGATACCCATCTTGGTCAAATTGTCCTGGTGGATATGCCACTGACCTGATTTAAAGAGTGCTGGCCTCTTCCCTAGGAATCTGTTCCAGAACTCCCTTAAAACCTCAACATATTAACCCTAACCCTAACCCTTTGGCCAATCAATTCTGGTCTATTGACTTTCTTACTCCTCCCACACCTCTCATCATCCCTCACAGACTCTCTGCCTTCCTTGAATTCATGCAAGCTGGTCGAAAAGTAGTCTGAAGCATTCCATACATTTCTGTGGCATTTTTTCCAAGTTTAAAACAGAATTTTATTGCATAAAGTGTCAGATTGGATTTTTGAAATTCACCAGCTGTGATAATCAGGCTTTAGTTGGGTGTATTCGAATTCCTGCTGTAGCTGTTCATTGAACCAGAAATCATAAGAATTGGTCTCATAAGATGTATAGCAATAACATACTGAATTTTCAAGAGCCTACAACAATTTTAAATGCCCATACGGAAAAAGTCTGGAAACTTATTTTATGCCCCTTGTATATATATATATATATGTGAGTATGTGAGTGTATTATTATATATACTCTATATATATAAATATATATATATACATACACAGTCACTGATGAATATATATACCTATATAGATATACATATGCACACACTTATAGATATATATGAGAGAAAGAGAGAGTGAGAGAGAGAGAGATGACAGATATATATATATATATATCTTTAAGAAAAAACCAAAGATCGGTTAATTTAGGATTATAAATTTATTCCCATCCTGTTTTTCAGTTTCTGGTGTAAACCAAAAACACGAAGAAAAATATAACAGGACTTCTTCAGATCCAATTGAGCTCTCCACCAGGAAAATTTAAATGTTCAGCTCCTGAATGATTTTCTTGTCCTGAAGGAATTACTCCCAACTCTGGTTTAACTGGACCGAATAATACCTATATATATATATATATATATATATATATATATGAAAATGCAGAAATATGAAAAAACACCAAGTCTTTATTAGGTGTGTAGAGAAGAGAAAAATCTCGTATTTTGTTTTGGCGCGCTATTTAATTCAACACTGAATTTCACCCAATCAGGATGACTTATCCCATTCAGCCCAGACCTTCATTTCCGGCTAGCAAAACGGGTGAGCGGCCAAATCCGCTCTCTTCAGCGTGAGACGGCGACCAGAACAGACGTGCAGGGACAACCAGAGGCACGTCTGTTCTGGTCGTCCCTGCTTAGCGATGCTTTTTAGCTAAACAAGCCACCCAGTGTGGACATCTCACTGTGGCTTTAACACTAGCAGCAGCAACATGGACACCCAACGAGGGAACCATCTAATTTATGGATTCTTTACGAGGAATCCCAGTGGAACATAAATTAGAAACATACGCATGCCTTCCACAGGCACCACTTCTTGTCACCCCCAAAATTGACTATGTCGATCCGAGTGTCACTCCGCTCTCGACACACAAAACTATACGGTGACTTTGAACACATCCCTCACAAGTCCAACAACATGCTGCCATCTCAACAGCCCGCTAAGCCATTTCGTCTCAAACATCCAACAAGCCTAAACACCATGAGTCTTGCAGCACCAAAAGCAAACCATATTCAAAGCTGCAAATAAAAAACTTTCCTTGTTGTGTTGTTAAAGCAAAGTTTCGTAATTCATTTGTGTGCCTAAAAAAATATAGTGTTAGGGAAATTAACTAAATTCCCGAAACCCGCTATAGGTGATTTAATTTGTAGTTTGAATTATTAATCAACATGATTGAACAATTCAAATGCCCTGATGAAGGTTTAGTATTTTCATATTTAAAAAGCAAAACATTTCATGCTAGTAAATAATTCAAAGTTCAAATTAAAACATCCTATGTAGACCTTTTGTCTTTTTCATATTTGTACATTAGAGTCGAAATTATTTACAGTTTCATAAAAAAACATGTATTTGAGTGAATATGTATTGGAGATTCTATAGACAACCACTGTCAATAGCTTGTGAGTATAGTATATCATTATATGTATAAGAATAAGAAATGTCAGCCAAGGAAATTGAATAAGATTGACATAAATTCATTTATTAAGTGTGCTGTAAAAGTATTCAGATATATATATATATATATATATTTATTTACAATGATAAGAGAACACACAAAACTTTTAGTTGAAATTTAAGCTGATTTTTTTTTTTGTGTAATGTTTATCAATGTGTTTAATGAAGAAGCCTTAGTTAAGTAATTTCAGACTGAAAGTTAATCTTATAAAATAACTATCTAATTCTACTAATCTTTTGGTGTGCCAACACACACACACACACACACACACACACACACACACACACACACACACACACACACACAGTTGCTACTGTTAGTTTGTGGCTGAGGGGTAGAAGCTTGGATTGGTGTTTGAGTCAACTAGATTTCGATCCCAGCTATGGGAATCTAGTATGTCGAGCCACACTGATGAGTTCTGATAGAACAAAACAGATCTGTCTGTGGATGACAATATATATATATATATATATATATATATATATATATATATATATAATTGGGGTGAGTTCCTATTGTTTAGTACTAGACTTTGACATTATAGTTAGCAAATTCAAATTCCACTTACACAATTACATTCAGTTTCGGACTAATAACCTTAGGAAATGTATAAATGTTCTTATTGCCTCCACTATGAGTGAGATAATATGACTAATGTCCTTCTACAAGGATAGCTTGGTCATAAAATAACACATCAGGGTTGATATGCCATTATGAATTATATAAACAAAGTCACTGACACTTGATTACTGTCAGTTTCTCACATATATGATCACACAGGCAAGGAAATGACAGTCAACTAGCACCATTGACTATATTTATTCAATTCTAATATATGTAGTAAGTAAAGTTGGTGATTGTAGTTGAGGGTGGCCCAAAACTCCCTTTGCGATAGCTACTACACCAAGGTGTAGGGGAGGGCACTACTCCTTTTCCCAGAATTGCTCCACTTTACCCTTGATCCATACCTTATAATGCTGAGTTACCATTTCTTAAGTCTGACTTGGTATGATTATACCTGGGATTGAACCCAGTTCTCCCGGACCATTGGTGAACACTCTAACCATCATGCCACAGAGAGAGAGAGAGAGAGAGAGAAATTTAATCAGAAAAGTGCCCACATACTGGCCTGTAGAGCAAGATAAAACCCTTAATAAATAAATGTTTTTCTTATTTCCTTAGATCAACTCTATTATATTTTATACATTTGGAAAAGAATGCAATCTTTACATTGATAAAATCAAAGAAAATGGCTTCGAGCTGACAAAGAAAAGAATCAGAAGGTACCCCACAAAAACAATTATTGACGCCAACTACGCCAATGACATAGTGTTCTGGCAAATGCACCCAACCAAGCCGAAACACTACTGCATAGTTTGGAATGAGTCGTTGCAGGCATTGGCCTCCATGTCAATGCACACAAAACTGAATATATGTGCTATAATCAAATAAGCGACATTTCCACACTAGACAGAACCTCTCTGAAACTGGTAGACAAATTCACCTACCTAGGAAGCAGTGCCTCATCAACCAAAAACGACATCAAAATGCGGCTAATGAGGGCATGGACAGCTATCGATAAGCTATCAATCATATGGAAATCAGACCTCACCGATAAAATAAAACGCAGTTTCTTCCAGGCAGCTGTTGTATCGATACTGCTGTATGGATGCACTACTTGGACGCTAACAAAACGGTTAGAGAAGAAGCTAGATGGCAATTACACAAGAATTCTGTGAGCAATACTGAACAAGTCCTGGCTGCAACATCCAACAAGGCACCAACTATACGGCCACCTGCCTCCCATCAAGAAAACTATCCAAGTTAGACGAACCAGACATGCAGGACACTGCTGGAGAAGCAGGGACGAGCTCATAAGTGATGTACTCCGATGGACCCCCAGATATGGCCGAGTAAAAGCAGGATGACCAGCTCGAACATACATACAACAACTATGTGAGGATACGGGATGTAACCCTGAAGACCTGCGAGGGGCAATGAACAATAGGGAGAAGTGACGAGAGAGAGTCAAGGCTATCCATGCTAGCGGCATGACATGATGATGATGATGATGATGATGATGATGATATATACATGAGGCAGAGCTGAAAAGTTCTTGACCTAACTAAACAGAGAATACCTTTTTTTTTAAAGTCATTGATAATTTCGAATGGGTAACAGATCCTTGAGAATAAAAATGCAAATCAAATTGAAATTTGGAAGAAATATGTAGAATGGCAATAACGCTTGAGGGCAGAAGATAATTGCTTTCTTAGTTGGACTGGAAACTTTTCACCATAACTCGTATATATATATATATATATATATATATATATATATATATACATATATATATATAGGTATTTATATTTATGTATGTACGTATACATGGGCATGCACTTGACTATATCTATCCATAGATATTACAAAAGTTGCTGATGATCTTTTCGTCTTCTTAAGGGCAAAATGTTAATTAATAAATTTTCAATGGTCAAATGAGAAAATAATTAGTGAACATAAAAGGAGAAGTAAATGTCTTTCCCTTTAACGAACTGACTTTTATTAGCCTTGATAAGTCTGTCAGTTCTAATCAAAGAAAACACTAATTAACAATAAATTTCTCATTTACCAAAAAGAAATTATATAATAAGTTGAATCAAAAAAGAAATCAGACAAGAAATATTAAGATTGGACAGAAAAATCAATAATCAATATCAAATAATGATCAGTATTAATCATTCATATGTGTAATATAGTTTATAATTTGCAGTGAAATAGAGCGAGTGGGATTGTCCCATACTTTCTGCATATATGTTGGGGGAGAAAGAGACATCAGTAGCAATACCACTTTCAACAAAATCTCCTTCTTTGTCAATGCACTTTATTCAGATGTAAATATTAATCGTATGACTATTGCATCACAGATATTGATATACTGTTTACACACACACACACACACACACACACACACACACATATATATATATATATATATATATATATATATATATATATAACAAGCAGGGAAACTCAGTGTTGCCTGGGTATTCTAACAAATAATTTAATGTACCAGTAATGTAAAATATTTTTAAAAATCAGAAAATAATTGGAGGTTGGACAAAATTTATTACAATTAAAGCCAAAATATTTAAGAAAAAAAATAACTTGATATGTTTAAACAGAATGTTCTTCAGTATCTGAAAATAAGATGATGGCATTTTTATAATGTACCAATTTTTTTTCTATTTTAATTCAATAATTTGTCATTTTTAAAAAAGTATTTTACACTGAAAATTGTTCATAGGAATAAAAAGTCTGTTATTTTTTATCTATATTCATTCAAGTTTATCATTCTGAAATTACCTTTAAAAATGATTGAAATGGCTTTTAGCATATTTATTTATTGAAAAACTCTAATATAAAGCAATATTGTTTCACTTTTTATTAGATTAAAGGTCATTGCATACCATTTTCCACCCCATTTCAATTCAATAACTTCTCCTTTTTACACTCAGATTTTTTCAAATGGTTAAAAAGTTGAAATTTGTTTTTTTTTTAATAAGGAAGAAGAAAAAAAAATGATTTTATTTGACTGAAAAATTGTAATGTGAAAAGAAAATTCATTTCTAATTTTATCTGATTGAATTTTTTATGACTGTCCATAAAAAATATTAACAAAAAATGATTTTGAGTTTTTAATTTTTAATATAATGTCATTTGCTTATATCAAAAGGAGCTAAAAAAAAAATTTGGTATTTGGAAAATAATTTTTGAATGAAAAATAAGTTAAAATAATTACACAGAAACGTAATAATAAACTTGACACATCACCAAAGATTAAGATTCATTCAAGACTTAAATTATCAAATTGAACAAAAATGAAACACTCTTTGCTGTTGTGAAATGATTTTGAAGGAAAAACAAATTGATATCTGAAGTAGAAGTGAATAGCAATCATAGATAGCAAAAAGTAACTCGGATTAATCTATCCTTGGTCAAATTTGGCTTCGCTATAAATTCCTGATATGATAAAAATTATAGAGATTAAAAAGTGGTCTTTTGTATCAAATTGCAGCTTTTTCCATTCAATCATTTGAGTGTTCATAAGGTTTCACAGATTTCAGATAAAATCAACTTTATCAAGTAGAACAGTGCTCATTATCAGTGATAGAGCATATATATATATATATATATATATATATATATATATATGAGTTAGAATTGCATAGACATAGGGTCAATGGTGTCAGGTGAGTGTCAGTTTCTTATCTATGTGATCATCACCACTGATTATATCTATGCTGTCCTAACTCTCTCTCTCTCTCTCACTCTCTCTCTCTCTCTCTCTCTCTCTCTCTCAATATATATATATATATATATATATATATACAATTCTGTTTGTTTGTAGATGATGTCCTGTTGATGTAATCTTTAGCATGAAGACTTGCCAGAGATCTGCTTAACAGACAAGCAATATGAAATGGCCATTCAAAGTCTCGAAAGAAGAAGAAGTCAAGATTAAGGAAAATTCTGTTGTAAAATTTCTTTGAGGAAACAATATAGACTCAGAAATATTTTCTTTCAAAAATTTATTTACACTGAGAAGTCTTCATGGATAAAACGTATCAATTAAAAAAAACAAACAAATGTCAATTAATGATCCAATTTTGATGAAATTTTCATTAATTATCAAATACACAGTGAACTTTTTATGAATAAATTTCATTTCCCTATTTTGGAGAAAAATGTTTTTAATTCTGATTACAACCCACCCTTAATTAATTTGATGATTTATTTTATATTTATAAAATTGTTTATGAACTGAAACTTTTAAAATGTCTTTGATGTATTAGAAAGCACATTCCCAAAACTCTATGAAGTTTAATTGTATAAAAATATTTTTATGCCATCTGTGTTGTCATACATGAAGTTATTTTACACCTGAGTAATTCCCTTTAAAGTGTGTGTGTATGTATATATATTTTTTTTCCAATGGTAAATATATATATATATATTCAAAAGGTAAAATGTAAGGTATTTGTATCTTCTACTGGGAATTTCACTCAATATTGTGATCATTGGGTTGGCAGTCAAAATGTCATCTAACATGATATTCCCAAATTTTATCTCTTTCTACAAACTAGTGTATAATTTTTTAGTGTATTTACTTAGTTATATATATTATACAAATTTTGATTTAAACAGGGTTGAATTTCATCTCAAATTATATTTCAAGGCAAAGATGTTATATCTTCCACAAGGTAAAATAAGAAATCCATGGGTACATTATTTGTATCTCCGCATGGAAATTTTGCAAGCTGAATTCAGTTTTACCTACAATGATAATATTGTTATATAATTAATGTCTTAAACTGTTGTGTCCATTAGTAAATGAATAAGTTTATTAACTCAAGATGATAATAGGCCCAGCCCAAGTGAGGAATGTAGCAACCCATTCATTTTGGCTCTCTTTAAATATCAAAGTTCTTTACCAAAACTTACTTCTTTGTCTTAATCCAAATCCTATGCTAATGCCAAATGATTATTGCAGCTTAATTATGAAAGAAAATATTTATTAAAGAAAAGAACCATTGTTGGAATAATCTTTTTCTTTGTTAACACACTGAACAAAATGTTTCTCATTTAATCGCATACATAGAACATTAGACAATATTAGAAATAAAAACATTTATAACAGTGCAGACATAGTCACATATCCTTTCTTTTTTAAGTGGTCAGAGGTAAAAAAAATAAAAATCTGAAATTTCAAATTCTGCTTCCAAGACAGAAATGCCACCAAATTTGGAGTATGGTGTGTCATCAACTGCTAACCTTCTGACTGAAAGCTAACATTTTCATAAATTGACACTACATCCTCTTCGAATATATTTTTTCATTTTCCAATGAAGAATGACCCAAACAAAATGAAACACAATTTATAATACTTGATGGTCAAGCACTCCTTATGAATTTCTGTGAAGTATCTCCGAGTGTCTGCTGTAAAGTTCATTGACTCATCAAGATGCTCTCATCAAATATGACCAAATTTGGTCTATTTTTTAACAGTCCCCCTTGCAGTCCACTCATTTCTTAAATAAGTGTTGTAGAGCTTTGATCCCACTGGTAAAAAAGTCATCAAGAGCATATAAGATATCATCATATGAACTTTTCAATGCCATCAGGTATAATGGTTATCATCATTGGAAATGGTCTTGGCAACTTGAGTTCAAATCCTGGATGAGGATGTTTGTATTTCATGTGGTGCAAATTTCCCTGGGAATGGTATGTATCTAACTATTCTCCCTCCTGATATGATTAAATTGTTGGGCAGACTGAACTCTTTAACCTTGGTATAGCAACTAGTCTAGAAGAAGGAAAACTTGATTCAAACCTGTGAAATTCCCCTTAAAAATTGCCCTTGTGTCACATCCTGCTCGTTGTTGCCAGGGGCAGGGGGTAAGTAAGTATAAACTTTTTAGCCCATCCTTGCATGTTATAAGCATGAACATACTCCAGTTGTTTTTTGGATATTGAATCTTTTCCAGAATTTTACACAAACTCCTGGTATGAATTATTGATAGACTTTCGATTAGGTGCTGATTTCTTGAGATGTGTTCAAAAATGTTGTTGCACAACAGTCACAGATTTTATTTTGTGCACAAAAATGCCTTCCCAAAAGTTATAGTTTTTGCCATCCCTATAGATAAGCATATTTACCAACCCCTCTGCTCGGGCAGGATATGACATAAGGTCAATTTTTAAGCGGAGTTTTACAGGTTTGAATTCAGAGTTTTCCTTCTCCTAGACTAGTTGCCTCACCAAGGCTGAAGAACCTAGTCTGCCCTACTATTTACACATAGCTGGCGGGAGAATAATTGGATTCATACCTTTCCCAAGGGTATTAGTGCTATGTGAAATGCAATCAGTCAGGTCCAGGATTTGAACTCGTGTCGCCGTGTCCATATCCTGCTACGATAACCCTTACACCACAGACACCTCCCAATAGATAATGGAACCCCTGGTATTGGCGAAAAGTCTATTAATAAACTTTAAAGGTTACTCTACATAACTGTAAATTGTGAATATTAATATCTTACCTGCTCTTAAAATAATTTCCAATTATCAATTTGGCCCAGTTGGCTGGGGTTGTAGAATACACCAACTGAATCTCTACAGATGAGCAAGACTCCCCCAATGAGTGTCACAGATATGACACTAAACAATCTGTTGGTCGAGCTCCCATCATACTTGAGCTTTGGGGAATGTAGAGAACCACTCTGTCTCGGAGTGGTAGCACATATCTATGGGTCCTATCTATGGGTCAAATAGAACTAAACAGTGTACTTATGCTAAACTGAATTGTTTGAAGTAGAACTGTTTTTCTTTCATTTAACTGCATATAAAAAAACTGTACTTATGCTAAACTGAATTGTTTGAAGTAGAACAGTTTTTACATTTAAACTGTTTACTTATGTTAAACTGAATTGTTTGAAATAGAACTGTTTATATGAATAAAAATAAATTTAGCATTAAATAACCTACAGTGGTTGATGTGCCATTAAACCAAACACTACCCAAACAAAACATTAAATCGTCAATGGTTGCTGTTGTCTTGAGAATGAATAATTGTAATTCAGGTAAGTATTTTTTACTTTAGTGTTTAAAAGAAAAAGAGGTGAATTTTTACTATGAAGATGATTATTATCCACAACTTGAAATATGAAGTGCCCCCCCCCCTCCCACTGGAAAACAAAAATGAGATCAATAGTCCCCAAATTTTTTTTTTGAAATTGCTCATCTCAAAAGCTATTGATATTGGACTATTTAAAAATTACAAGACTGTTTTTATTGTTTTTAAAATGAATTGTTTGCGTTCTTAATTCTTTGCATGAACTTTTCTATTTATATTTTTTTGTAATCAAAAAGGTAAATGGTAAAAGGTCAAATATTTGGAAATAATTATCAATTAAATTCTAAAGGAATCAAAGTTCTGAAAATATTTAGAGTTTTCTTTAAAGACTTTGTTTAAAAGTCACTTGTGTTTCAGGCATTTTTCCTCTAATTTTCAATGTCAAAACAACCAAAACTATGGTTAATTGTATAATTATCATCTTTGATTTTATTTGAAATTTTCTTGCATAATTCAAATGATTTTCTAATTATGGAATCCATTATGAATCTCAAAAACTATTAAGATGTGACAACATTTTTCATTATGCATAATTCTAAAATATTTTGTCTCGCTTTTGAAATTGCCTTTACTTTCATGTTTCTTTATATATGTGTGTGTGCAATAAGTATGCATTAACACACACACACACACACACACACACACACACACACACATATATATATATATATATATATTGCCAATAAGTAGACAGTTTAAAATGTTTTCTATAAGACTTTTATGAAATAAAATTGCATCACCTCTATAAACAAAAAATAAAATAACATCAGTAAATATTAAGGTAACATTGGCATAGTGGGTAGAGTGTTCGCAAATCATCTGGGAGACCTGGGTTCAATCCCAGTTTGAATCATGCCAAAGACTTTAAAATTGGTACTTGATGCCTCCTTGCTTAAGGCTCAGCAATATAAGGTATGTATCAAGGGTAAAATGGAACAATCCAGGGAAAGGAGTTGTGCCCTCCTCTACACCTCAGCGTAGTAGTGATTGAAAAGGGAGCCTTCTGGTCGCCCTTGACTTTGGTCGACAACTTACATATTCTGATTTGGTTGGTCGGTTGTTTTGTTTTATGGTGTATCAACCCTTTTTGGGTCATTTAATACTGAATTAAGTCATTTTGATAAAAGTTTCAAACAATTCACTTTAGTATATGTATAGAAAAGACAATAGACAAATTGACAAAGGAATGCATCCTCCCCTTCCCTAAGTAGGGCGACCTCGGATTAGCCAAGACTTACCAAGGTATAACCCTTATATCCATAGCGGCCAAGATCTTCAATGCTCTACTACGCAACTGCATAGAACCTAAAATGAGAACATGCTTAGGAAGAACCAAAATGGCTTTTGGAGAAATTGATTCACAACATCACAAATTTTGTCTATCCGTCGAATTCTCGAAGGTGTATGTGCAAAAAACCTAGAAGCAACAATATTATTTGTTGACTTCTCCAAGGCCTTTGACTCCATACACAGAGGGAAGATGGAGCAAATACCACTTGCCTATGGCCTACCCCAAAAAACCGTCACAGCTATAATGATCCTATATAGAAACACGAAAGTAAAAGTCTGCTACCCGGATGGAGACACAGACTACTTCAACATCATAGCAGGTGTGCTGCAAGGAGATACATTAACCCTATACCTCTTTATCATCTGTCAAGACTACGTGTTTTAAACGTCTATTGATAACATAGTGCTTCTGGCAAATACACTTGCCCAAGCCAAAACCCTGCTACATAGTCTGGAATGAGCAGCTACTGGCATAGGCCTCCATGTCAATGCAGACAAGATGGAATACATGCGCTTTAATCAAACAAGAGACATCTCCACCCAAAACAGTAGTTCTCTGAAACTATAAGACAAGTTCACCTACCTAGGAAGCAATGTCTCATTAACCAAGACAGACATTAACATACATAAACAGCTATCGATAGGTTATCGGTCATACTGAAGTCAGATCTGACCAATAAAATGAAATGCAATTTTTTCCAAGCAGTGGTTAAATTGATACTGCTGTATGGATGCACAACATGGATGCTAACAAAACGTATAAAGAAAAAGCTTGACATCAATTACACAAAAATGCTGGAAGCAATATTAAACAAGTCCTGGAGGCAGCACCCCACAATCCAGCAGCTGTACAGCCACTTGCCACCCATCATGGAAACTATCTAAGTTAGACGAACCAGACATGTGGGACACTGCTGGAAAAGTAGGCACAAACTCATAAGTGACATACTCCAGTGGACCCCTTCACATGAATGAGCATAGGCAGGATGATCAGCAAGAACCTATATACAACAGCTCTGTGCTGATACAGGATGTAGCCTTGAAGACCTACTGAGAGTGATGGGCAATAGAAAAAGTTGGCAGTAGAGGTTCAGGAAGATCTATGCTGGCAGCGCGATATAATGATGATGATATGTATAGATTTTTGTTTACACACAGTTAAATGTCAAAACAGTTCTATTTCAAACAATTCAGTATAGCATAAGTGCACAGTTTAGTTCTATTTGACCCATGGATAAGAGCCTATCAGATGCTTCCACTCCATGCCAGAATGGACCTGGGAGTGATGGCAATGAAGAGGTACTCTGCATTCTCCAAAGCTCCTGCATTACTGGAACCTCACCATCAGATTCCTCAGTGTCATAAACAGGACACTTGTTGGTTGGGGGTCTTACCCCTCTGAAGAGAACCAGTCAGTATATTCTACAGCTCCAGATGACTGGGCAATCATATTTTGAGTTTCAATGTCCGAGATTATGGGGATAAATATGAAAATATCATAATGATATCCATCATCAATGAGTCATATTGATTACACAGAGTCTCTGGGCTCTTTTTCACCCTCCATCTCAAATTATCTAGTTCATTGCTCTTGGCAGGTCCTCTAGACTGCTTACTGGTTGGCCAGCTTGAGTGAGTCAATAACTAGGAGTCCATGACTAGTAGTCCATGACTAGGAGTCTCTGACTAAAACGCTATTGGAGAATGTCACTAAGGAGTTCATCCTTCCTCTACACTACCTAGCATGTCTTCTTTGTCTTTGATGCTTTGTCAAATATATGTATAAATAATAAATATCTATATGAAGATATATACATTCCTTTCAATCATACATCTTAGATGCATTAGGGAGGTCTTCAGTGATGCGCTGTCTTCACTGCCGATTTCGAGTTGTTTCTGCATTATATCAGCTCTGACAGTAACCCCGGCTTGACTCTGAAAGAGCCAAGCTGCCTCCTTGATCGCAACGTGCTACGCTCATGCCTCTACCAAAGCAAAGAAAAAAATAAAAAGGCCGGACTTCGGTTGTTCTTATAGACATCTGTCTTTTAGTAAACAGCCAATGAAAACAGGGCATTCCACACTCCTCTGCTATATAACACCATCTTTACCTCATCCGGTTTTGCCCGGCTACATCCGGAATCGGTACCGAGGTAAGACGTTATTTTAATACTCGTCCGTGTCCATGAGTTACACTTCACTAGACTTACACGAATCTCCCGCCAAATCTGTCCTATACTAATACTTCTAAACTAACATGAATTAAGCCCCCGCTCAAAACTATTCAGTCAGTCTTTAACTCTTACCTCATACCCCTATACGCTGAAAAAAAAAAAAAGATATCCCGTATATTTGGCTTACAAAATTATTTGCTACAGATTAACTCATGCTTTTTGCCAAAATTTCCCTCCCTGTTTATCATTAATCTATGCTCATATTACCAATCTAATGCATATTCCTCAAAAAAACCCAAAAAAACAATATAAAAACGCTACTCTATTCAACTCCTTACATTCTAATTTATTACTATTTCGAACCTATCTCCAGTCCCCACCCCCTTCGTTCCATGAACTATTTGCAATTAGGTTTCAATTAATTAACTAAAACTGCTCGTGACCGCTGGCAAATAAATTATTACCTTAAATTGTAGCGGACCATAACCAGTATATGAGGAAGAAAAAAATAATAAGATTAAAAAATAAAAAAAAAAAATAAATAAATTAAAAAAAAACGGATTATTAAAAAAAAACCCCAAAAAAACCCCCTCCCAACCACCAATTATTCTCAACCCCTCCCCCTGACATTCTGACTATCCTAACTTAGTATTAACTCATTATGCATTTATGGTTTGTAATGTGTCTCCTAGTCTTAATTCTTTAGGCTCTGCCATCGTCCTCTTTATTTCTTCCATGGCTCTGATCTCTTAAGCCAAATCCACTTTGACGCCTTCAGAACTGTGTTGGTAATGTCCTTCAGCGCTCTCACTGTAGCTGCCCTGACTATACCAATTTTTGCTAGGGCTCTGCCTAAAGACTGTCCAGCAAAGCGCCTGCAACCAACTTCTACGGGGTCATAATAAATCTTCCATGACTTTTGTTGACATTGTTAGGACCAGTTCTTGGTATTTGGACCTATTCATCTCATTAGCAAGAGTAATATATTCCTCCCATGACACAGTCAGCTCCCAAATAATGCACTGCTTTGTGTTATCAGAGTGCAATATCAGGTCCGGTCTTAGCGATGTTACAGCTATGTGTCTGGGGAACTTCAGCTGAGTCTCCAGATCCACTATCAACTGCCAATCGTCCACGGAAGATAACAGGTTTGTTTTCTCTCTCCTCTTCCTCTATATCTTCTCTCCTGCTTTTACGAAATTGATCTGCTTCAATTTTTTTCCTTCTCCTCTTGTGCCACTCCGTTCACCGTAAGGTTTTTAATTCCCCTCTGAGTATTCCCCTGAGCTCCTCAAGGGGTTGATGCTCTTCTATACTTGCCCTTCTATAGAGCTTCTTAAGGGATCTTATTTCTTTCTTTAGGTCTTTCATTTTATTCACCCTACGGTTGGCAGTGTAGGGCCTCCTTGGCTGCAGGGGTTTGACGCAACCAAATCTCTCTGACGCCAAGCTAGTTATTATTGTCGTCACGAAACTTAGTCGCCTCTCCACGTCCCCCTTCATAGCTGACTGGATTATCTCACAAATGTCATTGTCGAAGTCTTGCCAGGCCCCCTTGTTGTTCGCTGGGGGCCATTTGATCTTCTTACGGGACTCCGTGCCCAGAGTGAGAGGAACTGAAGCTTGGAGGGACTGGGCACTGTGGTATGACTCCTGTCCCTGCACCTCCTCCATTTTACCAGGGCTTGCACCTGCATGTTGCTCCCGGTTACCCACCTCCAGACATTTCCTCCGGCTTTGATGTATCTTCAAGCCTCTTTGGTTTTTGCACGTCTTACCACAAATGCATCTGCTCAAAGTTGGTTGGGCATTCCTGTTCGTTTCCTTTAAATCCATCCTGTTGAGGATCTCTTCCGCCCCCCCTCTCGGAATCCCCTCGGGGTATTGTGCATTTAGGTTCGTCGTAGTATCCTTCTTGGTTGCTCCTCACGGAGCATGCATTTTGGGTTGCTAACCCATCTTGCCCCACTACCTGTCTTTCTGGGTTGCCAGTTGCCTCTCCAACCGTCACCAGGTCTATTCCCTGGTTGCCAACTAGTCTGTTCCCAGTCATCACTGTTGTTACCAGCATTCACATTTCAATCATACATCTTCGATGCATCAGGGAGGTCTTCAGTGATGTGCTGTCATATATACATAAAAAATATATTCATTGAGATTTATATATATATATATATGATATTCAAATATTTTAGGTTTTATACCTGCTCTGCTATAATAAGCATTGAACACTTTTATGCAAGAACTTACCTGAATTTCTTTTGTTACTATAGAAGGACAATAGAGCAAATACTCTTATGATATGATCTCCCTAAAGTAAATGTCACAGCCATAATGATGCTCTATAGTAACATGAAAGTCAAGGTTCGCTCACCGGATGGAGACACAGACTTCTTGGGACATTGTTGCAAGTGTTCTGCAAAGGGGATACATAAGTCCCATATCTGTTCATAATCTGTCGAGACTATGTATTTTGAATATCGATAGATCTAATAAAAGAAATTGGCTTTATATTAAAAAAGGCAAGAAGCAGATGATGCCCGACAGAAACTATTACAGATACAAACTATATAAATCACATAAAGTTTCTTGCAAATACACCTATCCAAATCAAATCCCTATTTCAAACCATAGAGCATTTGATTTCAGACAAAACAGAGTAAATGCATTTTAATCAAGAAGGAGACATTTCCACTCTAAATGGTGGTTCTCTGAAATTAGTTGACAAATTCACATACCTTGATAGAAGCATCTCATCTACTGAAAGAGACATCAATATGCACCAAGTGAAGGCATGGACTGATATTGATAGGTCATCAATCATATTGAAGTCTAACCTATCCGATAAAATAAAATTCAATTTCTTCCAAGCAGCGGTTGGGTATCAATTCTACCATATGGATGCACCATATGGACGGTGACAAAACAAATAGGGAAAAAGCTAGACAGGAACTACTCAAGAATGCTCTGAGCTATATTTAACAAATCCTGGAAGCAATATCCCATGAAACAACAGTTGTATGGCCACCTACCTCCTATCTCTAAAAGCATTCAAATACGACGAACAAGGTATGAGGGAGACTGCTGGAGAAGCAAGGACAAACTCATAAGTGATGTTTTCCTTTGGACCCCTTCACATGGATGCGCTAGTGTTTGCCAATGAACAAGAACTTATCTATAACAGCACTGTATAGACACAGGATGAGGTCTTGAAGACCTGCCCACAATGATGGATAATCGGAATGAATGGTGAGAAAGAATCAGTGAAATCCATGCAAGCTGCACGAATGGAGGATAATATTATATATATATATATAAAACCCAAAATGTTAAGATTTATTAGGAAATGTTAATTCTGTTCTACCAACTTGCTCAAAATTGTTAATTGATCTTGAAATTTTTTGGTAATAAAAAGATTTTGTGCTGGTTCAATTACTTATAAGTAATACTTTCCATAACCCTCATGAAAAGTATCTTACAGACTGCATGTAATGCAATTTCATATATTTAACATATTTCTTATAAAATATATTTAAAAAGAAAAGAAGGTATTATGAGTTGAATTTGAAAGAAATAAGTTGTGTATTACAGTATTCATATATATATATATATATATAGGATGACTGATCCATCTCCACAGGTGATTGCTGTCTCTTAATTCTTATAAAGTAGAAAAAAGAAACATCAGGACATTAGCAAATTAAAATGACAAATGCTTGTGCAACATTAATACTATTCTGAGCATTTGAGATTACACACAAGTAACAAACTGAGGTAAGATGTTTAATAATTACAAACACTGCAGGATGTAATGGGTTTTCTTTCTCGCTATGGTACTCCATTAACTTGAATAGTTGTGCTCTTACATTGACATCAACATCTTCTTCTGCAGGACCACAATACTCTTTTGCCATATTGTCATTCTGTTGTCATATGCTTTTAGAGTTACTGCTACCCATAGAATTATAAGATTTGTTTTTAAGGTTTACTCCTCTAGATCCATGATGATTTGAATTCAGTGTTTTTCCTTCTCTTAAACTGGACGAGAGTCCCGTCAACCCAGTTATTTAACCTATAGCTGGGTTATATATATACCTTCAAGAAAAAATCAAAATTCAGTCACATTAGGATTATAAATTTATTTCCATCCTGCTAAGAGCATTGATATGAATCAATAACTAAAAAAAAATTTAACAGGGCTTCTTTGGATCCAACATGGAGATAATCTCCATGTTGGATCTGAAGAAGTCCTGTAAAATTCTTAAAATTGTTCCCAACTCTGGATTTACTGGATTGAAGAATACCTATATATATATATATATATATATATATATCTGAAACCTCAACATTAATAAAATTAACATGTCTATTCTTTCACATCATCGGTGGTATGAAAGAATTTTGAACTAACCTTAATACCTCATCTAATAAAACAATAAAAGACCCAACAAACAGTGGGTAAGGCAGTACAGACAGGGTTGGCGTCCAGGATAAAATCTTAGGAATATTTAACAGCTGCTCTCAGAAAACCAAAACAGAACACTTTTAGAACTCAATTCTTTCTAAACAGAAGAACATTCTGGCTAATGGGTCTGCTAAGACTAAAAACAAACAAAATAGAGATTCATAGTCATCAAGAATGTGCTGGTAGGCACCGTGTATAAAATAATCAAACAGATGTTTGTGGTTTGTGGAGTGTTTAGTTTAGGATTGTTGAGGGTTGATGGGTGGAGTAATCCAGTATGTATCAAAATCACTGTGAATATCTTCATAGGGGAGGGACCTGTGTTTATATTTAAAAGAAGGTTGTAGAAGGGTTGATGTTTAGACTGATTGGTGTGGGAAAGCCTTTTCTTGTAGAAAAATGTTTTTGTTCCTAAAAGGTGTCTCCAGTTTCCAAATCATTAGAGATGCAACTTGAAACGAAGAAAAAATATGAAAGGAAAAACATTAAAAACATTAAAAACTTTTATTTACTTGTTTATTTAATTCTGGCTGCATCCTGAAATACTTATCCTTTTACAATGTGAGGAAGTGTTAATCTATTCATATATATCAATCTCTTCCAATTTACAATGATATTGATATGTCCGTGTATCTCAAACATATTTTAGTTTAGGCTGAAAAAAAAAAAAAAAGTGTTGCATCAGTTTTCCAAACAAACAGGTTATGCTTGCCCTGAAAATCAGCATTTGACTTATTTTTTTTAGCTATGGATAATGTTTAATTTAACAGGCAAATATCTATGTATCAGTCATTTTGCTCACATCTTGCAATCTATGGTAGTCAGTTTTTTTTTTCCTTTCTTTCTGTCCATCACACAAAACTAAACTTACTAAATACTAATACCAAAACAATTTTATGGATTTTCTCGATTGTAAATCAAATTGAAGAAGCAGTTAGTAAAAAGTTATAAGAATATCTAAATCATATTATCGTGCTGAAAATCAAAATGCCTTTTTTATTTTTGTGTTTTATATAAATTACAGATATCATCAATTGTGGCATACTTGTCGAACTTTCAAGCCTGAAAAAAATTTCCACAAGACTAGGGGTCAACTAGACAGCAGCGCTAAAATCCAAACCATTACCATGGTTTGACTATGTCGAAAAGCTCTGGACTTTTGTCCTGTAGAATAAGCTGACCCCTTGTTTTCTTGAGATTTTTTCAAACTTAAAAGGTCAACCTGTTGGCAGCAATTTATGGTATTTAGAAACTTTTATTTTTTTGCTTCTTGACTAGTAAAAATATTTTTTTTATTTCTAAGATAAATTCAAAAGAATTTTTTTACAAATGCTAAGTAATTGAATTTTGTAATTTTTGTTAAAATAAAACCAAATATAAACTGAATTTTAAGGTTAAAACTATTAAGAATAACTCACTTAAAAATTTGGGGTGCAAAATGGTGTTATGGTTACCATGGTGAGGCAATGAACTGATTTTGCCAAGTTCAAATCCTGGACAAAGCTCTTTGCATTTCACTTTATGCTAATTCTCTTGACTAAATGTAGCAATCCTTTTTACTCTTTTCCAGGTAAGGATAAATAGTAAGACGGACAAGCTCTTTAGTCTGGGTAAAAAAGTGGTCTATAAGAATGAAAAATACTTCATATAAAGCAAGAATAATGTTGTTGCAGCACCATTCTTCCATGATTAGTTTATCTAAAATAGAATACTGTATCTCCACAAGCCTTCAGCATAATAAACATTGCGTAGGTAAACCAATGGTTCACATCTTAAAGAGAACAGTTAAACCTATATTTGTGGAAATTGACCACAGAGTCGGGCATGAAATAATAAAATCATCCGAATGTTAAATATTGCTCATGACTGTGTTTCCTGCTCAATGGGATAAACAATCATTGAATGGAAATCAACATGGTGTGGAGTTAGTTACCTTTATATTAATTTTGAATATAGTGATAGAGTGTGTGATAAAGTGGGAGGTTAGAGAAGCAATAGAAAAAATTATGCAAAGTCTCTTTCTCTCTCTCTCTCTCTATATATATATATATATATATTAGAAATAATTTGCAGTGAATTAAGGCCAAGTCTGGAGTTAAATCAATGGAAGAACATACAAGCATCCAATTATAAGTGAAACTCAGTGTCAAGAGCAACATTTAATATTGCGAACATTAATATTTTAGATTTAAAAGCAGCACTATTTAATAAGAAGACCAAGCACTTAGAAAAATGTTTAATACATTTTTAGCAATCACTTGCCTAAAAGGTGTATGATTACATTAATAATATGATATATGTATATATTGATATATGTGTGTGTGTGTGTGTGTATAATAAGGATAACATAGATATTTACTAAATTCTGTTGACTGTCTGCACTATTCTAACTTGAATATATATGCACTATAAATGATATTGAGTACCTTTTAATAATAAATGCAGCAAACTATATTATCAATATATATATATATATATATACAGGCTTGGCTGAAATGAAGATTAAGATGAGTGTGGTCTCTGCTGTCTGCTGGCACATTTTTGGCTGACAAAGTCAATGCTGGACTTGGCTGGCATGGCTAAAGTGACAGCAGCTGAAGGTCTGATCCAGGTTTGATGGCATAATGTTGCAGTTCTTCCTCCAGTGTTTTTTTTTTCTTTCGGAGGGTATTTTTAAAGGATATATATAAATATAAATGTAAATATATTACTCTACACCTATGAAACTATCTTTCTATCTGTTTTTTTTTTAAGTGATTAATGTTTTATTTTAGATATTACATTCCTTTTATTATTTTTACCAATATCAGAAAGAAGAAATGCATTTAGGAATAGTTCAGTATTTCTTCTTTTATTCCCAAATTTCTACCGTCTGCAGCAGTGAGAAAAAAACATTTGTTTATTTATCACAGGGAAGCAGGAAATTTTCAACAAAGGTTTGTCACATCACAGTAAGTACAATGTAATGTTTAGTAGCTTATTTTATGAACCAGTTTTCCCATGTAGTGAGTTTGATACAAACTTGGAAACCTACTAACTGCTTGGCAATATATAAGATTTAGCTGATAATCATGAATTTCATACTTTATAACGTAGTAATAAGAAGGTTTGATTTTCCTGGTGAAGTGATTAACATGCTGGACTATAACTTTGTAGTAAGTTCAAATTTAAGTAATTCTATTATGGTCACTTTCAGACCAATACCCTTAGGAAAGGCATGAACCCTCTTATTCTCCCACCTATGGATTGAACAGTATTTCAAATGTCCTGCACCAGTTTGAGTTTGAGTTCTCTTGGCAGAATAGCCCTTTGTTTACCTGCACGAAGGGTAATGTGGTTTGGACATATGGTTTGAGTTAGAGTCATGGTAATCTTTTGATGGCAATATTTTTATATAATCAATCGACAGTACCCTTATAGATGAGTAGCAGTAGTTTCCTGAATGAACTATTTGATCTTGGCAGTTGACCTGTGGGCTTCTTTGACCCAGCATCAGGTGAAGTGTGCTATTGATCTGAAATTAAGTTCATCCACCTTACTTCACACCCACCATGCTGCTTCCCACGGCTTCAGAGGTTTAACTTGTGGGTAAAAAAAATTCTCTCCTGTATATTCCTTAAGTTATAACTAGGTTAAAGTCCAACAATTTATTTCTTTTTTTCCTCTTTTCTAATTCCACAGCTGACCAGTTGTCTTTAGTTCCCAATTGCAAATGCAATTTAAATTCATTCCAAAGTTGGTTATGGGATTACTTAGTGAAATTTTAAATATCATATTAATGGTAATAATAGCAAAATAATATTAACAACAACTGTAGCAATAATCAATTAATTATATATATATATATATATAATGAAAGAAAGGTTTTCTAAAAAACAAAAAAAAGACTAGAGGAAAAAGAAAAATTTGCAAAAATAAAACACTGATTACTCACAAAAGTTTTTGCTGTATGGGATCAGAGGTTAGTTACCAATTGGAGATCAGATTTGTTTTCACAAAAGTCAAGTCTGTATTTTTTTTCTGTTTCTCTCTTTCTCTCCCCTTTCCATTTCTTCTTTCTCTTTTCTTTTCATTTTATTTCCATTTCCCACTTCAAACTCAAATTAACGACTTCTTGTCTTTGGAACCCAAATTACGAGTGCAATTTCGTAAAAGAAAAAAAAGAAAAAAGAAAAAATATACAAAAAGACAGGTTACTCTTAAAAGTTTTGGCAGTATTGGATCAAAGTTGATAGATCTAATGAAAGAAAATGGCTTTCTGTTAAAAAAGGAAAGAAGCAGATGATATCCTGCAGAAACTATTGCAAACACAGACTATGCTGATGACATAGTGCTTCTTGCAAATACTCCTAACCAAGCTTAATCCCTGCTGCTGTGTCTGGAGTAGGCATCAGGAAGCATCGGCCTCCATGTGAATGCAAAATAAACAGAGTACATGTGTTTTATTAAAAAAGGAGATATCTCCGCATTAAATAGTGGTTGTCTGAAATCAATGGACGAGTTCACATACCTCGGAAGCAGTGTCTTATCTACTGAAAGTGAGATCAATATGTGACCAGCAAAGGCATAGAATTCTATTGATAGGTTATCAGTCATATGGAAATGAGACTTCTATGATAAAATAAAATGTGATTTCTTCCAAGCAGCAGTTGTGTCGATTCTACTATTAGGATGCACCACATTTGACGCTAATTAAACATAGAGAAAAAAGGCTAGATGGAACAACTCAAGAATGCTATGAATTGTATTGGACAAATCCTGAAAGCAATATTCCCATAAAGCAGCCACTGTACAGACACTTACTTCCCATCTCAAAAACCTCCCAAACAAGATGAAAAGACATGTAGGATGGTGCTAGAGAAACAAGGACGAACTACTCATAAGTGACGTTCTCCTATGGACCCTTCTCATGGACGTGTGAGTGTTGGCCGACCAACAAGAACTTATCTACAGCAGCTCTGTATGGGTACAGGATGTAGTCTAGAAGACCCGCAGAAAGAATTGAATGATAAAAATGAGTGGCGATAGAAAGTCAGGAAAATTCATATTCGTAGAACATGATGATGATGACTGTCCTTCTAGAAGGAATGTTTTAGCATTAAATAACCTATAAAGGTTTATATACTATTAAACAAAGAAACTGAACTAAACCAAATGAATATATGATCAGAGTGTAGTATCTGTACCTTCGGGAAACCAAGCATATTACAAAAGAAATTTCATTGAAAATTTAATGGATCATCTATATATTTATAGATATTCTTTTCATTTTTGTTTTTCTATCAATTAAAAAAATCTAAATGTAAATATTGGTAGGAGTATATGTTCAGAATTGTCCTTATCTTAGAACAGTTTCTCTATCAAAGTTTGAGGACACTATTTGTCCTACTATTCAATTTAGAGAAGAAATGGTTTCATGCCTTCCCTAAAGATATCAATGCAAAGTGAATGCAAACAGTCTCATCCAAAATTTGAATTTGGCTTGTCAATCATATTTTCTGTGCTAACCATATATCCAACCCCACACATATATATATATATATATATATATATATATATATATCAACAGAAATCAAACCCTTTATTCAGTTATTTGTTTTAAATAATTAAAAAAAATCAGATCCTTAATCAAGGAAAATATTTCAAACTTAAACAGAAACCATTTCATATGTAAATAAATTTCTCTTAAAAATAAATAATGAAAATTAATCTGCAAAGATGAAGTGAGTATTCTTTCATGAAATGCCAAATTTACTGAAAATTTTAATTGATGAGCTGCTCAATGTAATTCTGGTAAAGGTTTCTATCTGTTCAGTTTTGGCAAAATGTGAAAAGCTCAGCTTTCCATGGTTTCTGTTAAAGTGCCATCGTTACGTCAAAGTCTTTAGATAATTGAAATTCTTCAAATGAACTTAATTGATAAAGTAAATCTTGTCAAAGATTTTGAAGATTTCAGATCACTTTGAACTTTCAAATCAGCTAAAAGGAAATATTTGCTGAATTAATAAAAAAAATGTATAAAAACTTTATGCATCATGATGAAGTGCAAATAGAATAACCAAAAAATATTTCCATGAGAAGAAATGTACAAGTTATCAAGAAATTTATCCAAGACTTTGATCCGTTCATATTACGTATATTGCTGAATTGGTGAAGTTCATTGGCAAGTAAAAAGGAAGAAAATGAAGACTATGAACTGATAATCAAGTTAGGCTTAAAGCACTTGCTTCAGATAGAACACCAAAGTTAAACGGTGGGGTGAGTCTTTGTGACATAGTGGTTAATGTGCTAGACAGCAGCATTGTTGCAAGCAAGTTCAAACTCTTGTCATGTAATTAAATTCATTTTTTGACAAATGCCCTCAGGAAAAGTAAGAACCTCCTTATCCCCTAACTATAGGTTAAATTGTACCACTACTGTTCTTCTGCATGTATGGTTTTGGCATTAAATAACACAAAAAAGTTGATATGTTGTTAGCAATTTACTAAGCTTTTTATTTAGATGCTGCACAAAGCCATAAGAATCGGGTACCCAATGAGACTCAAATACACTCTTGAAGGTTTGCTAGTCTAGTTTGCTAACTATTACACCATCCAAGGTGCCCAAAGTTGATATGTCATTAAACAATGAAACTAAACCAAAGTTAAGCAATGATTAGCCAGCTCAATACTTAGATGAGAGACCACTTAGGGATTTTAGGTTTGTGTGTAAGTCTAAGAAAAACTTAGTAAATTTCATTAATTGAAGATGGGAGGATAAGAAAAACCAAAAGAGTAAAAAAAACTAACCCTTTCATCCCCATTGGGAAATCCTTCTCTATTTCATCGCCAATTAAAATCGGCTGACCTCCTTAACTTGTTTAGCTATCCTATAAGGCATACATCTATCCATGTATGTACATATACACTCAGCTAAAATTCATACAGCTATACTAGCGCCTACTTGCATATACATACATATCTGCAATACTTTTATGCATATATCCTCCTACAGACACATTAATATCTATATGCATTATGCACCTAATTACAGGCACTAAAGAAAGAACAGTTTTAGTGTTGCACAGTCAAAAATTGTAATAAAATATCCAAATGCATAAAAAATGCCATGTCAGTATTAGTTTTCTCATTGTCAGTTTCAATCTATTAAATTGTGAAATGATGAAGATAAAAAAAAAAGATGAGAAGATGAAAATAATGCAGAATCTAAATGCGCAGAAAATAGTCAATCATTTGAATTTAGTTTCAGGTGCATCATTGTACATTCAGCATTATTACCACTTAAAATAATTTCATTATGTAAAAGAGAATGTTACTGTAAAAATAATTATGAACCAGTGTATTTACCCAACCCCTCTACCCAACTAACAGGATTAAAAAAAAAGTTCAATTTTTAAGTGGAATTTAACAGGTTGGAAATTAAGAGTTTTCCTTCTCCCAGATTGCTTTTCATAGCAGGGTTAAGAAGTTCAGTCTGCCCAACAATATATCCATAGTTAGAGTGAGAATAGTTGGATTCATACCTTCCCAAAGGGTATTAGCACTATGTGAAATGTAAACAGATTCACCCAGAATTTGAACTCAGGCCACTATGTCCAGTTCCTATGGCCCAATATCTCCAAATTATCACAAGTGTATCCCAGCAGAATAAAATTCGAAGCAATCTCCAAAGATGATTAAGATTTTATTTTTCAAAAGCTGTGGCTCATTTTGTGATTTTTGTCTTCTCTACTGACTGATTCTAACATTTTAAACGTGTGTATAAATTGGCTATGTATTATAGCCAACTCCACTTGTTTGATGTCTTCTTAGCTTCTTTCATTTACAGCACATCACTTGTGTAAAACAGATGCTTGAAAATCATTAACTCTGTCAACCCTAGGATCTTTGTGATATCTGACAAGAGTGTGTCATTCTTCTACAGCTTTTTCTATAAACTTCTTTTTCCTTCTCTCTTAAACCGATTTGATATTGCTGATGTGGTAAGCACTTGATAACATAACTTCCCCTGGTTTCCCCTTGTAAGCAATAAATGTGAGATCCCATTCTAAAAAAAAAGAAGCCTTGTCATTAGAAGTGAAAGAATTCTTGTTATTCTGAATGTAACTGATTCTCCTATTGATGCAATATTAAATAGTTATTTCATTCAACTGAAATGTGGAACGTACACAACATTAAGTCCACTGAGCCATGGAAGTTCATGAAAGTCAACAAAGAATGAATAAATTTCAGCAGATATTTCACAGAGTTCTGCGAGTAAATGGACCCATATCAGAGAAGAGGAATTGACAAAAAATGCCTGAAACTGCAGGGTGCCAATTTTTTTTTATCGTATAGTAATGGAAGTAATGGCGTAATTGAATACAAAGCAAAAGAAATGGAAGTCAGTTGTATAAGTCGTGTTGTCTCGATAGTTACAAATGGAAGATGAAAGAGAAACTGAAAAAGTGAACCATGTCAGTAAGATGGTCATGAGGAGGGGTGAGAAATAAAGATGAATGAGGATGAGTTGAATTGTAATTAGCCAACGGGTAGAGAAAAGGTGAGGGAAATGGCACAAATTGTGGGTGACATTTCATGGGTTTACAGATTAAATAGTAAAGTGGAAGCAAAGTAGAGGGTGAGACTGAGAATAGGGAATGAAAAGGTAGAGAATGTATCGATGGTTTTAAAGGTGGGAAAGAAAAAGAAAAGAAAAACGATGATGAAAGAGAAGAGAGATGTAACAAACGTTAAGAGAAGAAAAAAGAAAAGAAAAACGATGATGAAAGAGAAGAGAGACGTAGAAGACGTAAGAGAAGAGAGAAGAGAATAAAGAGATGAAAAAAGAGAAGAGAGATGTAACAGACGTTAAGAGAAGAAAAAAGAAAAGAAAAACGATGATGAAAGAGAAGAGAGACGTAAAAGACGTAAGAGAAGAGAGAAGAAGAGAATAAAGAGATGAAGAAAGAGAAGAGAGATGTAACAGACGTTAAGAGAAGAAAAAAGAAAAGAAAAACGATGATGAAAGAGAAGAGAGACGTAAAAGACGTAAGAGAAGAGAGAAGAAGAGAATAAAGAGATGAAGAAAGAGAAGAGAGATGTAACAGACGTTAAGAGAAGAAAAAAGAAAAGAAAAACGATGATGAAAGAGAAGAGAGACGTAAAAGACGTAAGAGAAGAGAGAAGAAGAGAATAAAGAGATGAAGAAAGAGAAGAGAGATGTAACAGACGTTAAGAGAAGAAAATAGAAAAGAAAAACGATGATGAAAGAGAAGAGAGACGTAAAAGACGTAAGAGAAGAGAGAAGAAGAGAATAAAGAGATGAAGAAAGAGAAGAGAGATGTAACAGACGTAAAGAGAAGAAAAAGAAAAGAAAAACGATGATGAAAGAGAAGAGAGACGTAAAAGACGTAAGAGAAGAGAGAAGAAGAGAATAAAGAGATGAAGAAAGAGAAGAGAGATGTAACAGACGTTAAGAGAAGAAAAAAGAAAAGAAAAACGATGATGAAAGAGAAGAGAGACGTAAGAGAAGAGAGAAGAAGAGAATAAAGAGATGAAGAAAGAGAAGAGAGATGTAACACAAGTAAGAAGAAAAAAAAGTAAAGAGATGATGGAAGGGAAGAGATGTAACTGTAGAGAGAAGAAGAGATGATGAAAAGAAATGTTATGGATGTATTAGGAGAGTGAAGCAGAAGAAAAAAGATGTAACAACAGGAAGAAGACGAGGAGAGGATGAAAGGAAAGGGATGATGAAAGGGAAGAGAGTTATAATTGATGTAACAGGAGGGAAAGAAAGAAAGAAAAAAATAGATGATGAAAGGAAGAAGAAGAAGAAGAAGAAGAAGAAGAAGAAGAAGAAGAAGAAGAAGAAGAAGAAGACAGGATAAAAGGGAAGAGAGATATAAGAAGTAGAAAGAGATGATGAAAGGGAAGATAGATGCAACTGATGTCACACTGGAGCAAAAAAAGAAGAAAATATTAAGAAAGAGATGATAAAAGGGAAGAGAGGTGTAACCGATATAACAGGATGGGGGAAAGATGGGAAAAATGCTGATTCTGGATTGACTACTTGAAACTCTGAGTCGTGACTTTTTATCCCGTTTTATCATCTTATTTTATACCTGAAATATATATATATATATATATATATATATATATATATATATATATATATATATATATAGAGAGAGAGAGAGAGAGATAGATAGATAGATAGATAGATATAAAATACGAAAAAATCAAAATAGTCCGGGGACGTATTTATTTGTACATGAATAATATGCCAACGTTTGATGTGTGATGTTAGTAAGTAATGCCATGTCTCACTCCAAAAATTATTTTCAACCAAAACAAAATTAAAAATGAGAAACTTCTAGCGTTCTATATCCGTTGGTAGCGATCTTTTTCAATATGTATGTGATATACATATAATAATAATGTGATCTACAAATAATAATAATAATAATAATAATAATAATGATAATAATAATAATGTGATCTACATTTAATAATAATGACAATATGAAGCAAAGAAATAATAACCAATGAGTACTTGGATGTTCCCAAGCAGTATAAAAAAACTGAAACCCCAAAAGTCTCTATTTCTGTTGCAAGAATGAGGCAGTAAATGATCATATTTAAAATGCTGACCTTTTGCTGGGATCGAACCCAAGTCACTGGCATTGATTGAAAATAGTTGATTATCTCAAACTCAAGTTAGATCATACACACACACACACACGCGCGCACGCGAACACACACTCACGTTGATACATTAATTGCTCTCGTTTTTTTGTTTAAATATTACTTTCATGAGTAAAAAACTGCCTCAATCATTAGGTTGTGGCATTTTTCAGTACATGAAACTCATAGCAAAAATGATAAAACGTATGAATAAAGTCTTTTTAGTTTATACACACACACACACACACACACACACACACATATATATATATATATATATATATATATACACGATTTTCATCGTCAATTAAAATTACCCGAACAGATAATTCTGACAACCTTATGCCCAGACATTCGTATTCTCACACTCTACAAATCAAGTAATGCTGCCTCAAAACTGGTTTGAAACTGGTTCTACGTAGTAAAGAAAGCACAGACGTGGCCAACGAAATGAAACATTTAAAATATTAAGAACTAGTGGAACAGTGCATAATGCAAGGCTGCAAAACTTGCTGTATACTTATAGAAGTAGACTGCAGAGATTTTGCTGCAATCCGAAAGCAATCCAAAACATGTCAGAAGCATCTAAGAAAAAAAAAAAAAGATAAAAAAAGCAACAACAAAATGGCTGCAGATAAAGATAGGGAGTTCCTGGGCTTGAAAGTAATACCACAAAAAAAAAATTTTTTTCATCCTTGGCATAACGTAAAACCGCATCCAGTAATATGGCTTCTTCTTTTTTTCTGGAGTCTTGGGAAATGTAAAGTTACCCCGTATATATCATGGCTGCCAGGTCCGTTCTCATCCGAAGTGGTAGTATCTGTTAGGTTCACAAATGTGGGCGAAATAACTTTTATCTTTTTATAAGATTAGTCGTGAATATTAGATAATAATGAATGTTATATCGGGATTACTTCAGTTAATATGTTATGGGAACATTTACAGACTTAATATATATAATTAATAACATCAAAATTGTGTCAAGTAAAATGATTATAGTCGTTACTTAACGATGGTGTAAAAATTTAAGATTATTAATAGTTAAAACAGGTAGAGGGAAATAACTGTTTCTACAAACTTGTGGTTAGTCCACGAATTAAACTTTATCATTTTAAGTTTTTTCTTTTGCAGTTTTCAATTTTTTTTATATCCGATCAAAATTGATTGTTACACAGTCGTGACAAGTAAATGATAATGGTTGTTTAATCAACAATGGCAAGAAAATTAATCAAAATGCTTGGGAGTTAAAACGGGCAGAAAACAATTTGTTTTGATTATTTAACAGTTAATTAACAAACAAAAATCTTATTATTCGGGGTTTCTTGAGATGATTTTTTTCTTTTAATACCTGAGCGGAAAAGTTTTACCAAATAAAATAGATTCTGTCAACCAGAAAAGAATACAACCAACCAGAACTACCGTTGATTTATCCGGGTAAGGAAAAGGGGCCAATATTTAACTGACTTTCCAACAAGCCAGAATGCGGCACAAGGCTATTTTATTGGAGGGAGACAAGCATTAATCGAGACATACACGGCTGGTTCAAAAAATTCTTGGCCCCATCAGCATTCGTCTTGTGAGGCTCTTTGAACGCCGACCAATCAACTTAACTCTGTAAAACAGGTTAAGCTTGTAAGGATAGGTCCTTTAGAGCTAGTGCTCAGCAGACAATCCACTTTCCCAGTCATCTGGGGAGCTATAGAATACACCGAATACTTCTCTACTGGGGAGGAGACCCCCACCAACGAGTATCCTCGATATGACACTAAGCAATCTGATGGTATCTTGGAGTATTGAGGAAAACAGAGTACATCTTCATTGCCATCACTCCCTGGTACATTCTGTTCTGAAGTGGTAGCACTTAATAGGGTCTTTTCTATGAGTCAAATAGAACTAAACAGTGTACTTATGCTTAATTGAATTGTTTGGAATAGAACTGTTTTTGATATTGAAATTGTGTATATATGCTAAACTGAATTATTTGAAAAAAATATACTTATACTTAATTGAATTGTTTGAAATAGAACTGTTTATATGCATAAAAATGGATTTGGCATTAAATAACCTATAATAGTTGATGTGCCATCAAACCAAATCAAACCAAACTTGTTTTTTTGATGCAATCAACCACTTGGCATGGCATAAGTGCCAGGTGATCAGTCCAAAGGTAAGTTGACCAGTTCCACCAGGAAAAGATGCCAAAACCAGAACAAATGAACAATACCATTTAAAGAGAATGGTTCAACATACTTCGAATTGCTTTGGTTGTTGATACAACACCACCAAAACAAGGGGTAGAAATGAATTTCAATCTGCCCCCACCCAATTGGTTCGGCTGGAAGAGGGAATATAATGCTGAAAGAGATTAAATTTCTAAGGATTCCAAGATAATTACATCTCTGACAACTCTGGCATACACCTCAAAAATATGTATTTTATAAGATAAATATAAATTTATATATACACAGACACAGAGACACACACAGAGACACACACACACACACACATATATATATATATATTATATATATATATATATATATATATATATATATATATATATATATATATGTATATTTAGGCAGCATTTCTTCGTTAATGCAAATTTCATTAAACATAATAGACATTTTATGTCTACATATTTTCTTTTGGATCTGTTCGAATTCCCGTATTACTTTTATCGTATTCGGGGAATTGATTTAGGTATTGTCCATAGTTGTATGTATCCCTAGTTCTTTCTGCCCGACTTTAGGCCATCATCAGGGAGGATCTATTACAAAAGTGATGTAACTTTTGTTTTAGCATATTACCACTGTGCAAGGGCGTCTCCGCCGTTGAAGGTTTTGGCGTTTGTTTTTGAATGTGATTCTATATTTAGTGCCAGTAGCTAAAGACATTTAAGTACATTAGCACTGGTTTGAAAATTAATTCTATTAAGTGTCGGCTGCAGGTTTCTGATATGTAATGATTCAAGAATCTGAAGTTTTTGTTTATTATTTTGATGTTCTAATATTGTTGTGTTGTCGGTGAGAATTTTCCGTTGTTGTGTTGTTGGGCATGAATGTTTTTTTAAATGCTGAGCTATTGAACTTGTGTCTGAAAGGTGCATTGTAAGTCTCCTCGACAGGGTAGTTGAGGTTAAACCAACATATATATTATTATTATCAGAGATACAATCTCCTAAAGGACATTTAAATTTATATATAACGTTGGTTTTTTGCAAAACTCCAATCGAGGGAGAGGAATTATTTCTAATGACTAGATTCGAGGTTTTATGCTAGTCATATATCATCAGAGCTATTGACAAGCGGAGTAAGCGAAGGAATTTAACATATATGTATTATTTTCCTTTTTTTACATTTACACTTAATGGCTACTGGAGTGCTCAATTCATTAGAAGATCTTTGCATTACATGTGTGGCAACTGGTAATTCCTCCCGAGAGTGCTCAACCTCATATATATATATATATAGGTACATTTTTTCTGGCTCTGCAGGCATACATATATGCATATATAAATATATAAACTAAAATAGATTGTTATTTCATGTCTTAATGTCAGTTTCTTTACAGATATTTTCAGACGTTTAAAAGAAAAAAAATTGTCTTCAGATGAAATTTCTTTTATGTTTAATCTGGCTCTATTGTCAAGTATAAGATCACTTTCTTGATTTAACAAAAACCTTTTTGTAACAAGTGGTTAATTCACTATATATATATATATATATATATATATATATATATATATATATGTGTGTGTGTGTGTGTGTGTGTGTGTATATGTGAATAAACCCTGCCAGCTTATTGAATTTTTGATAATTGAACTAAATACTTCATATTGAATAATCAAATTATAGTATAAATCTACTCACTTTTCTCAGCTATATGGATAATGAATATATTTTAGTCATGAATTTTTGCCAAGCTTTCATGCATAATGCCATCAGAGGGGAGAGGGGGGTTGGTATGTTTGGAATAGCCATGTAAACATGGGAGGCTACAACTAGGCTTAGACAACATTGTTATGGTACTTGATACCTCCTTGCTTAACACTCACCATTATAAGGTACATTTCAATGGTAAAGTGGAGCAATCCAGGGAAAGGAGTAGCGCCCTCCCCTACATATCGATGTAGTAGCTAATGAAAAGGAGCCTTCAGGTCGGTAAGTCCTTGAGACAGCATCCACTATTCACACACAGCTGATGAACTTAATTTTTTGCTGGTCAGCCAACACTGGTGTGTCCATGTGTAGGAGTCCATAGGAGAACGTCATAATTGAATTCATCCTTACTTCACCACTATATCTTGCTCATCTTCATGGATGGTCCATGAGATGGGTGACAAAGTGACCATACAACTACTTTTTTGTTTGGGTTTTGTTTTTAGGGTTTGTTCAAAACAGCAAAACTATAAATAAAGATCAATTAATCCATTAAGTTCATCTTGCAACAATGATTCCTGTTGATATTCATGCTTCTATTTAGAAAAAAGTGAAGAATTTTAATTAGTTCTCACAAAATTATCATAAAGTTGCAAATTGATTAAGAAATTACTTGATTGCTTTTATAAAAACCTTGGTTTTATGTTCATTTTTGCTAGGTTAGGATTATATATATATATACATATATAATCATATTGAAAATTTGAATGATATATATATATATATATATATATATATATATATATATATATATATATATATATATATGTATGATATATATATATATATATGAGAATTTATCATGTTAAGTGATTCTATTTCTGTGGTACCAGTGTTGCTAGAAACAAAGATAAGTGAAGTTGTGAAGTTAATATTTATGGGGGAGACACAGATGTACATTTCAAACAAATTTATGTCCCTCTGCCAAAAGTAAAGAAACTCTTGCAAGAAACTTTGCTTGTTTCTTATCCAAGTCACTAAAAATTTATTATGTCTACAGCTGTCTTGTGATTAGAATCTCATTGAACTATGAAAATATATCCAGAAATGATCCAGCGATTTCAAATTTCACCCTAAAATAGTCTACCTAGATGTACGTATAATATATTATAATAGAATATAGTCTACCTAGGGTTATGGCATTTTAAACCTCTTCACTATATTCCCTTGAGGCCTCACACACTTATCCCACTATTCTTTCAAATTTTTCAAATGTTCTATTAAGTGCTTTTAGGAACCACCATCAGCGGCTATATCATATTCCCCTTAATCTCATCTATAAATCAAAGGCAAGGCCGGATTAAGCCCTGTTGTCCTAAGCACTCAGAAGATTATGGTGCCCTTCAACAAATAAAGTCTGCAGATTATTTTTTTTGAAAGAGTATATAATTCCTCTGCTCTCTCTCTCTTTCTCTCTCTCTCTCTCTCTCTCTCTCTCTCTCCCTTCACTATAAGCATTTACTATATTGGGCAGTGTTATTTTCCTTTCCTTGATGGATTTTAGTTATTAACTAAGTTGTTAATTTATCTAAGGACACCAGAAAGTAGACACCCAATATCTTCCAAATTTTAAAAGCTGTTCCTTCATGCTCCAATTCATTTACTGAATCAATGCTGCTTGACTTAACTGTTAACTTGTTACTTATATATACTAGTATGGTATATATATATATATATATATATATATATATATATATATATATATATATATATATATATATATATATTTTTATTTATATAAATAGACATATACTGGTCTATACAAGTGTCATTCAAAAGAGAAGGATATTTTTTTAAAGAAAAATAAATTTTTCTTCAGAATCATTTTTTTATGAATGTAATCTCTGGCTTCCAAATATCAATAAATCAAATTGAGTGCTGTAGGCTTTAACAGAGATCTGTCATCAAATTTTTGATGGATGAGAAGTGCAATGTGATATGTACAGAACAATGTGAAATATTTAAATAAAAAAAAATCTTTACAAATGAGTCAAATGTCGGTTGGCCATTACATATTCAAAAACCAGTACATGGAGTGGAAACAGACATCTGCTTCAGCAAAGAAAAAATCCCTGGTAGAGCAGTCAGTAAAGAAGGTCATGCTGACAGTCTTCTGAAGCATAAAAATTCTATCTCTATGAATTTTTTTGAAGAAGATGTAACTGTAAACAGTGCTTCCAACTGCCAACTTCTTAGGCAAAATTCACCTCATTTATTGCATGACACTTGTAATTGGAATCAGTCCTTTTTGACTCACTTAGGGCAGCTTTTACATTCTCTCATATTCTTGAACATGTGTTTCCCTTAAATAGAATGGTCAGCAAAGATGAAGATAATTTGATGAAAGGCAATGTAATAGAGCAATATATTAAAGAATGTCAAAGTAATATTCATCTCATTTAATAATTAACCCTAACATATATATATATATATATATATATATATATATATATATATATATGTGTGTGTGTGTGTGTGTGTGTGTGTGTGTGTGTCACCAAAAAGTAGCTGTAGATATTTTTAATCTTAAAATTCAAATGAATATATGTACCAAACTGATATGATTAACTACGCTCTTTGCTATGAAGATGTCTAGAGAAATCTGTACTAATTGTCAATATTTTTTGATCAGCATTCTTTGTATTTTTGATCAGGAATTCTTTGTGAAACACATTGTGAAAGTGCAGCCCCCTCTAAACTCACTTGTTCTCATTTCCTTAACTAAAAATTCCTCTCAATGGTAAGAGATGTGAGGATGAGGAGGACATTAAAAAATACAATGGTACAAGTTCCGATTGTATGAAAAGCAAAGTTTCAAAAGTCCTTCTACTAATGAAAAACTTGCTTGGATGAGAATGTTGAATCTCAAGAGGACTATTTCAATGAAGATTAATGTTTCATTCATTTTTCATTTATGTGTTGGTAAAATTTTACACCAATGGCATAATCGTTATCATCATAGGAAATAGACTTGATGACCTGAGTTCAAATTGAAGAAGAGGTTGATTGCATTTTACATCATGCAAGTATCCTAATAAAAGGTATGAACCCAACTATTCTCCCTCCAGCTATGGTTAAATAGTACGGCAGCTTGTTCACAGAAACCTTGGTATGGCAACCAATCTAGGAGAAGGAGGACTCTGAATTTAAACTAGTTGCACATCACTTAAAAATTGACCTGGCCCAGTCAGCTGGATGGCTGTAGAATACACCGACTGCATCTCTAAAGAGGGGCAAGACTCCCCCAATGAGTGTCTT